>JAFIRS010007604.1:0-23533 GCA_018342105.1 Gonioctena quinquepunctata | reverse complement strand
GTATTCAAAAGTTAGTTTAAATTTGATAGTATCTCTAGTTGACTGAAGTCTGTCAGACAGACTTGTCCGTCTTTCTAGAGTGACATTTCATTTATATATATATATATATATATATATACATTCTATCACATCTTCTTGTTACTTATTATATAGTTATACATGAATATATTTGATTTCATTTGTGTTCTGTGTACTGAATCGTTAGGTGGATGATTGGGAAATGATTTTTTTTTACTCTTTTTTAGTTCATGAAAATTTTATCTGAGTCGTGTAACCAGTCTGTCAGAGTTTTTTTGTTTTTTTTTCAATATTATCTTTTAGAGCAGGGGCATGATGTTGTAGATGTTTGTACTTACAAATTTGAAGGTCCTTTGTCCTATTAATTTGAATGTTCGTGAAATAGTGATATTAGAGTTTGGGTATTGATGCTCTATGAAGTTGATAAATAGCTTATTTTTTGTCATATGTAGGAAGGATGTTTTGTAAAATAGCTTTCCCACACTGAGTATTCTAGTGTTTTTGTACAGGGTACTCGAGAGTGATCTCATATTAAAATTTAATATTATCTTTATAATTCTTCTCTGGATAGTTTCCAATGGTTTCAGTGTGAATGAATAGACTCCCCCCAACCAAGGATACATGCCCATTAATTGTTGGACAATAACATGTAGCAACTATGGTGGATTTATGTAGCTCCAATTAACAATTATCAAGTATCTAGTAACAATTATCAAAAAACAATTCATGGCGACGAGGGCATTTATGCAAACTGTATTAACAAAATTAAGGTATGAATAGTAAGCAGGCGCATAAGTCAGAGATCCGATTTATTTTAATTAAACTTTTTATATAAAATCAAGAAATATTGCCTTTCGAAAACGCATAACCCATTTCATTCTGAATGAATATCAGTTCACGTTACAGGTAAAACAAACTTTTTGTAGGTCACAATAAAATGATTCGAGGAAAGTTAGGTTAGCATCCATCATCGGACCAATCCACGGTCACTTGGTGGTGAATTTTATAGGTTATTGTAACTTTGTAGTGACTTTCATCAAATGGCAATTACTCAATTGTCACTAATCAGTTATAGAACTGTGGAGTGGCTACCATAGATGACATGACTTCTACTATGCAAATATTAAATTTCAGTTATTGTCACTGCAAAGTGGTAGATTCAGTGGTGATTATGTGATAACCACCTAGTCGAAGTTGCAGTATCAGTTTCCGTCACTATGATGCTGTCTTGGGATAGTCGAATATTGTATTGACTACTCCAATTAATTTTATTTATTCAATGTGAAAATATTATCGCATTCAAATAATTATGCAATTTTCAAGAAGTTGGGCCATAAGTTTGCTTTTTGACAAAATATATTTTTTTTGGCTTTCAAATAGGACGATCTCAAATGAAGAAACCAGTACGCCACTGTATGTTCAGGAAATCAATTACCTTGCATTTCCTTCCTGTGAATTTTTATCTCTGGGATTTTCATAAATAATTTCCTTTAATATACCACCTTTCAAAAACAGACTTAAAAGTATAATATAATTTTTCCTAGCTCAATATAGTTATAGATTCCCAACCCCCATAAAGACCGACCTGACAAATACTTAAGGACAAAATAGACAGTTCTGAGTCAGGCGGAAGGCGTTAAAAGAACACGTTGAACAACACAGAAACGGGTATTTTGATTATTTAGGTAGCCAAAAATATAATTAGTTTGAATGTGAATAATTATTTTTTTATTAATCAATTTCATCATATTATACATGCATTACTGTGCAACAATAATAATATTATTAATAATTATGATAATAATAATAAAAATAATATGTTTATTTGAATGAATGTACAATATAGTGGTGATTTAATTAACCTATATAAATACACGTAACTTGAAAAATAAAAAACTATTAGTAACAAATAAAATTTATGTCTCTCTCTCTCTCTCTCTATCATGAGGTCGACCAAAACCACGGTTCCTCATCACAAGATATTTCCTCTTCTGAGGATTCTGCTTCTTCAGACTCATCGCGGTAAGTAGATTAGGATCAGCTGGCATTAACAGTTCCAGGGTTTCTTTTGAAAATGGGTAAGTTTTCCTCTTGGGTTGTGGTCTCATGCTTGTTAGAAGTGTATCAGAGCTGAGCAACAGCCGAAGTTACAATATTACTTTGTGAATTAGACCATCTTTGTTCAAATTGTGATTTGATGTACGAAAATATGTACTTCAAGTGGTTCGTTTGGTCTTTAATAATTAAGATATGATAACATAATTTGCAAGATTTTCCAATTTTTTTTCGAGAGTAGGCAAGTTTTGCTGTTGCATTTTTAACAAAAAAGTGCCTCCGAATCAAAATTTGGACATTTGATGACCCTAAAACAATGTTAGATACTATCATTATCAGAATATTCTCAGACTGAAGAATTCTGCATTTTATACCAAGCCTCTCAAAGTTATACAAGGTGATTCAAGAGTACTTTGAACGAAAATTGGTATTCAGAGGTTTTTTGAGGTGTCGACTTCGAACCTGATGTTATTATTTCTCTTACTCGTAAGGAGCGCCACTTACACATGTTTCTCTTTTTTAAAGATTCATTATTTTTTTGAGCGTACTTCTATCACATTTTTCAGTGGAAAAATGTATTCCTCTATCACATCGTGAAAAACCTACCCCTGTTACAAGTCGCTATAAGCAACCGTTTTCTTGATATTAGGACTTTTTTGCATTTTTCACAAGAATGCTTAGGAAATGAATTTGACGTTTAAGTAAGTAGTTTTGGTAATTACACATTATGTGACAGTTAAACGTTTTGTTGTTTTGTTGAAGTTTCTGTACGTTTCAAAAGACTAATTTTGGACAAATAGATTATTTAAACAATAATGCTCATTTAGCCGATATGCATTTCGTTCATGGCCTTGCGGATGGCAATGTGCGCGAAGCAAGACGTATTTAACAGGAGCGATTTCCTTATCGAGTACTGCCTTCAGCTCCAACATTTACCAGTCTCCATCATCGTTTGGCAGAAACAGGTAGCCTTAAGAGGGCAGCTGATATTATTGGAAGACCACGAGCAGTCCGAACCCCAGAATTGGAAGAAGCTGTTTTGAACGCTCTCGAGGAGAATCCAGAAACAGGTACAAGAATAATTGCTGAAGCTCAAAGGGTACGAGCTCTTCTGCAACGAGACTTCCCCCAACGAATAACTATGTCAGTGGTTTTTGAGAGAATTGGCTGGAAATCCTCAATTTTTAAGATATGCACTCTTCACGGACGAGGCCAACTTCTGCCAAAATGCTATCACGAACTTCCATAACAACTATGTTTGGGCTCTGGAAAATCCGCACGCAGTTAGTGAAAGACATTATCAGTATCCATTTTCTGTAAATGTATGGGCGACAATAATTGATAATTACTTGATAGGTCCTTTCTTTCTTCCGTTTCGACTAAATGGCGCAACTTACAGAAACTTTTTAGAAAATGAATTGCCGGGACTACTCCGGAATGTACCATAAGAAATTCGTATCTGCATGTGGAATATGCATGATGGGGCTCCGACCCATTTTGGCGTTGTAGCCAGGGAATTTCTTAACACTGTCTATTCAAATCGATGGATCCGTAGGGGTATAGCTAGGCGTGGGCACCAAGGTCCCCAGATCTGAACCCGCTAGATTTTTATTTTTGGGGACATTCGTTTGAATAAAGTCAGTATTTCAAAAGTTATTTGAAAAAACGAAAATAAAAATGAAACTTCAACACCCTGTTTATTGGAAACGAAGCGTTTCCGGACATATATTTATTTGGACAACTCATATTAGAATATTGTGAGGAATCGCCTCCTGGAGTTTGTCAAAGTACTTTTGAATCACCCTGTATAATACAATGTTGTGCAGCCATATACAGCTTATCTACTGATCATTCTTTTCTATATACTCTCACGTTCTCATGGAACCAAAAAATAATACATTAGGGACGAAACCCGAAGTTCAACAATCATCTTTAGATAAGACGCAAACGTAATTTGTTTTTTTTTTCAAACTGCTAAGGTATGGATAATAAATGAGAAAAATGAGCCGTTAAATATATGCCCACTTACCACCATATTCAGCATCCATGGCGTAGTTTTTAATATTTTTCTGGATATTTGAATATGCACTTAACTGCTTAAAATGAACACATGCACAGAAATAGGCCCGAGTATCAGCTGACGTTTCTACTCCACCATCACCTGGAGTGACAAATAGTTCTGTAGCAATTTAACTTGGTCAGGAATTTTTTTTCTACAGGCAGTGAGTTTTAGGAAATTTACTTATGACCGCCATAATATCCAAAATACCCGTATGTGCAATGACCCCAAATATATCGATAGCGCAGGAAGTGGTATGGAGGATATCAATGCCACTGACTGACTACTGAGTGGAATACTGAAATCTTCCACAAATGCTACACTGCGAGAAATCTGGATAACATACTGGTGTATTGAAAAAAATATTTTATTGTTTACTATTTCAAATGATGACGTCGGCAACTTGAATTGCTAACTGTAAAATATTTTTATCATAATGACATTATTGTTGTCCTTACGATTCTATATTATACTGCTAAGACACCCAGTTATTCATAAGCATATTGTACTATATAGAATAACCATATTTAATTGTACAATGGTTTGATGAAAAATATGATAGTTATTACTATATAATTGTCCTAAGCTCTATGATACATGGAATGAAGTTGAGCATCGTATTGAAATGCATAAAAAAACATGGTAAATGAAATAAGTCACGTGGGTGTTATTATTTCCTTCAAATTGAATTGTCTGCGATGCGATATTGGTTGTCAGTCCGTCGAACCGTTGGAGAGAAAAACTACGCAATAGGCAACAGCTCTCAATTTGAATCATTTCCCGAATGTTGCAGAGCATCAGTTGTCTCGTCTGGTTTTGAAAAATGTTTAGTGTTTGTTGGTGCAATTTTTGCAAGACTGTTGTGAGCACGTGGATGCGATAAGAAGCAATTTTCAAAATACCATCGATGGAGGTTCTTCTGGGAAACTGGGGGTTTCCGGACCTCATCAACAATTTCGAAGGTAAGTGCATTACTTTGTGAGATAACACCTACCAATATTTTCATCAACCATCAATATGTAACTAATTATAGGTAGTTTCCACGAAGTTGATAGGCTCAACTGGGTAGATATATTTCATACTATAATATCGGATCAAAAACATAAAATTTTCTGCTGCAAATAGAATGATGGTCGATTGAACCAATTATTCGTTTGCTTTGGTTGGCAGTCAGATTATATTAGGCCAATCCCGATCTGAAAACTGAGTTACCGGGGCATGATTTTCTACACGTTCGTGAATATCTGTGGCATCTGAATAATGTATTTCCTTCTCACTTTTCGTTTCAATTTCGAGAATCGCCGGCACGAATCGTTCAAAGCAGTGGAACAGTCTTAGCATGAAAAGTTTCGGAGGAGTTCACTTTGAATAGGCGACTGTGTGATTACTTTGAACTGAGTTGAAACCGAGATGTTCAAATACTGATTACCAAAACAAACGAAAACAGTACCTTTAATATACCTCCCATTCAGATTTGAGTTTGGTGTGATCGTTTGAATAGTAATAATAGTAGATGTCTTTCAGTAGGATTCTAATATATCCTGGAATTCATATTGGTAGTAGCTTCATCGAATTTGAGCTATTGCGTTGAACTTGACTGTTTTCTTTTCGAGTATCTAACCTCAAAATGAATCATTTATTTCACAGAAAATTCATTCTGATTACTTACTAGGTTGAAAAATGATACTTTTTCCAAACGATTTAGGCCGTTCTATTGAAAAAAAATAATATTGGTCTATTTCCAGTGACACTGGAAGTGTTGAAAGATTGAAAGGTAAGCAATATGTATATTGAATACCTCTTGATATGAATTATGGAAATAGTGGGTCTGTTAGATCTAACGACAAAAGAAAAAGCCAACTGATCTATCTATAATTATTAGTGTTCCTGAAATTAATTATGTTTTTCCTGAAAGAAAGCACTTTTTTTTTCATTTGAACAAAACATGCAAACGATAGGGTCTGCCTATGCATGCAAGGCCTAGGAGACTGACATATTTTCACTTATTGAAGCAAACCATTTTCAAATATTTCAACATATTTCTCACCCTTTATAACCTAGCATGTAATCATAGGGACGTGAAATTTTTTTTTCGGGAAAAAACAGCTTTTTATTTGGAACAGTTTTTTGCAAATTGAAGTTGTTATTTAAAGTGGAGGAAGGGCCTTTTTGAGTTCCTGCTTATTTGTACCTCCTTTTAAAAAAGTAGGAAAAGTGTTTTGAAAAAATTGTTACAGTATTATCACAGGATTGTATTTTTCAGAATGCTGGTGAGATTAAACAAAGGATTGAAGAATTGAAAACATCACCCAGAAAGACAAAAATATCATTTCACCTTGAAATTCACAACTTCCTTCACCATAATACATGAAGTTCGAAGGCAGGAATTTTCGTGCAACATCGATAGGTTACCAACAGTTGTCAGCATGGGCCAATCCACAACACCAAATGTCAAGTTTCTAGTGCGTTCATATTAACTTTCTTTATTTTTTTTCCTATATATATATATATATATATATATATATATATATATATATATATATATATATATATTTGAATACTATAATAAGACATAAGTTGTCCGACAAGAAGAGGATTATTTGACAATCGTTTTCATGGGGACTTGTTCCAGTGAAGATTTTTCAGCTTTGCTGAATATTTTCATTTTGCTTTTTACCATCTCCTTGTCTGAGGGAAATGAGTATATGGACAAAAAAATTGTATAGTAATGTAATAACAAATATATTTTCGATTATGTTTCATTTTATATTTTATTCAGTTCCTTTTCTGTGCTAATATCTTTAATTGAAATCAACGAAAAAAACTCATTTTAACTTCGGACCTGTGTAACCCAGGTAGGTATATGAGTGGTTCTGTTTTGTTTCGAATGACATTGTAGATATACTATACTCAGAGGTATAAAGAAAACTAATTGTCAATTCGCAATTTTGGCTTTTTCAATATCCGATTTTGAATGTGCAGAAATTGAATCTAGAAATATTTTTTTGGGCCGATTTTTTTTTATGGAGTATACTTGTTAATAAAATATCCCAGCAATATTCGTTCCATTTTTCAATTTTTCGAATTTTAATAAAAACAATTTCCACGGAAACAAAATGAAATGTTTATTTTCTTAAACAAATATGCGTACGATTGGTTTTACAATAAATATAATAAAATTTTCATTGTTTATTAATTTCGAATAATCTTTTGTTTTAAAATACAAAAACAAAACAGATCATATTTGTTACCAACGATCAATTTAACTTCACAATGTTAAATAGATATTACCATAATATTTTGTATAAAAAACAAGAAAAAAATTTCAAAAAACCAATTATCTTATTTATAGAAAAGTTATATTATTATAAAATTATTATATAATATATTTTTTTACAAAAACTATCTCAATGGTAATTAGAATATTTCATAGTTTATCCCAAACCCTAAATGGTAAAAATAAATGTTTGTTAGCTAACCATATTGTAAGTTTAAAATAGTAAGATTTTTTTTAAATTACCATATTTCTGGTATCAACCATACATTTTTAATAGAGCTCAAGAAATTCCACTTTGAACTGGAGAGTCTCCACATATTTTTTTTTATCCACCTTCCGTTCAAATTTGTTCAGATATGTTGCAAAAAATTTCAGATTCGACGAATACGGCTCTAGATATATTTTGGAAGTAACTTCAGAACAATAATATAGATAAACTATATTTGATAATCCATATTCACAAGTACGACAAAAGGAAAAAAAATTTTTTTCGAAACAATTAATTTTCTGAAAGGGGCTCAAAAATTCCCTCACATAAATTTAAAATAGAACGTCAAAGCTCCCGTTGTTTACGTTAGAATAAACGCAACATTCGGCCTTCTGACGTTTAGCTTACAGCCCCAAACCCCTTCACGGGTTTAAAGCCCCACTTTTCTGACGAAAGCTGAGATGGAGGGAAAAAATTTTTTTAAATTTCTTACCGGTTTTTCCAGTTCGATTTAATATAATAAAGGGGGACCGGCATTCCCCACGAAAAAAACTCCCCATTTTCAACGGGGGGGCCCGGGATTTTTCCCCGTCGGCGGGGAAAAAAAAAAAACAGTTTTTTTTAAGTCCACTTATCCCAAATACAAAACCCCCCAATTTGGGGCCAAAGATCCAATGCTCCCCCCAAAATAAATCAGAAAATATAACTTCAAGAAAAAGGCCCAAACCCGGGAACCAATTGAAAAAATTTGTGGAACCGTCAAACCCCCAGTGTCTTTCCCCAAGGGGGGAAAACATTTACCAGGATCACCCAGGAAACAGTTCCCTACTGGAAGAGTATCAAACCCTTCGAAAAAAACCCTTAGCAAAAACCCCCCCAAAAAGGAAACCCCGGATATCAAAGTGAAAATGGCCAAACTGGGGGGAAAACCCAAATTTTTGGCAGAGATAGAAAAAGGCCGAAACTCATAAAACGCCACCCCCCCCAAAAAACCAAATTCACCGAACGTCACATCAGACCAAATTGACATCAGCTTCCAAAGGGGGAAACCACCAAGGTATGAAACCCCAAAAAAAAAGAGGGGCAAAACCCCCCCGGAAAAAAACTCCCAAGCCATTCCCCCTTTGGGGGAACTGGAAGGCGATCAGTAAAAAATGGGGGAAAACAGCCGGCCTTGAGATTTTGGGTTTAAAAAAAGGGTTTTTGGGCCCGTAAAAAAAATGGGTAGTCGACCTGATGAACAACTGCATGATACAGCAAAATTCCAAAATCTGGAAAAAAGGGGTTTTTGCCACCAAACCCCGGGAAAAAAAAAAGGGCAACCCCCAAAACTACGGGCCCATTTCTCTGCGCCATCTGTATAAGGTTTTGGGGATGATACTCCACAGAAACGGACCCTAGAGCCCCCCCATCCCACCAAGGGTTTCGAAGGGGGAAAAGGCATCAAAAGGGCTAAAAAATTGCAAACATAGAGGACGGGTTGAGGAAGATTTTCCGCCAATATCAGCAGCCAGAAAAACAACCAATGCCCTGGGAAAATACGCACGGGGCTATAGAAACCATGATTGGAAACCCCTCCGAACCGAAGATTTTTGTGGACTTTAGGGAAGAGAAGCCGGTGGGGGGAAAAAAAAAATGGCCCCCAAGGGGTACTGGCCCCAACACTTTTTAAATTTCAATGACCAGCCCCCCCCCCAAGGACCAAAATTCAAAATGAGATTGGGATTACGCTCGCGACGCGAAAGTCGAACGAAGCGTCAAACCCCCGAACGCCCCCCCGGGGGGGCCCCCCAAACCAAACCCCCAAAAAACCAAACCGCGCTTTTTCCCCTAAAGAACAGAAAGCGAAAAAGACTACAACTTCACTGGGGGAAAGGGGCCCCGAAATGCGAAAAAAAAACCTAGGCGTTACTCTGGATGAGCACTACCAAAAGCATTCGAAAAACCCAAAAAAAAGTAGCCCCCAGAAACAACATTGTGCGCAAACTAACGGGGAACCCTGGGGCCACCCGAATAGTGAAACCAAGTTTTTGGATTCAACAGCAGAGTACGCGTGCCCATTTGGGCAACCTAAGCCAAGCAGGTGGAATACCGCTCAATGAATCATCCCCTCATCACAGGCGTCTGGGGCCAACCCCACTGATTTTTTTGTTTGGGGGACCGCATCGCGGAAAAGTGGCGGCAAAAGAAAAGGGGGCCCTCACCAGCCCCCCCGCTGTACGAACCCCCAACCGCCCCCCCCGAAAAACCCCCGCAGAGGGGGCACCGCAGCGGGGGCGGCAATGTGGCGAGGGGAAAAACCCCCGGGGGAAAAAGGTTAGCCCAAAGGGGCCTATGGAAGGATGGACGACAGCCTTAAAGGCTGCCTGGGTCCCCACCCAAAGAATATGCGCAGATGGGGACTCTCAAAAACCGGCCCTTCGGGGACGACCAAACCACCCCCCGCAGTGTGAGGGGAACACCCCCGGGATTTGGGAATGCCCCCCCCAAGGGGTGACGGGGCCCAAAAATTCGGGTCCGACATCATGAAAAAAAATAGCCGAATCTGTTATATTGTAATTTTCGTTTTTATCCCCCCCCTTTTTTACTTGCTTTGTACGTGATATGTGATTTTTTCTTTTAGATGCTTTGACGATTAAATAAATAAAATATAAAGGGGATTCCCATCCACTTATGTCTGCACTTATTCCAAATTCATTGCCAAGATCAACAATCGCTCAATTAGCTGGCGTTTCGTATGTTTTTATTCAACTATTATTGACACCCCAATTTTTGCGCTGATATACAGAGTATCCGTGGAATTGAAAATCAAATTTCTATTAATTATCGTTGACGTTCTTCATTATTTCGCCAAAATATTAAAAAAAACCTTGAGAAATGCTATAAGAAAAATTTGAAGTGACGGAAAATAGACACACAGAGAACAAAATATTGAATCAAACTCATGATGTTCTCATAAAAAACAAATTAAGAGCCAGTTTTAAAAAGAAGATTTGCCTTTTTTTTTTTCATTTTTTAAAAAAAATTAAATTTAAATTTATATATATAAATATATATATATATATATATATATATAATATAAAAATTGATAAATTATGGGCACCCCATTTATTTCCGACTAAAACAATTTTTTTGTAAATAATTGCAATTTTGAATCGCTAATGTTTTTTTAAGTAATAAGGGTTATCCACCCCTTATCATCGGTATTTTTAGCCATAAAAAAAAATTAAATTAAAAGTTGTGTGGTTATCCCTCATCAAATGTCCCTAGAGGGCGATTTCAGGATATTTTTTTTTTTAAATGGGTTGGTTACCTTGTATATTTTTTTTTTTCCCGTTTAAAAAATATACCATATTTACCCTGTTTTATAGCGTTTTTGAGTTAATAATGTGAATAACTTAGACTGTTGTTATGCCTATCGTATGAAAGTTAACAAAAACCTATGAAAAGGGCCATATTATTTTTTCAAATTTTTTCAAGGGCATAATCAAAATGGTTACTGTGACAAAGAAAAAAAAAGTAGAAAATAGAAAACAAATATTTATTTAGGATATTCAAATAACATGATAACTCAAAAAAAATTTCAATTTTCCACTTTTTTGTCAATGAAAAACAACCCAAATAGGGCTTGAAAATTGCTTTAGTATTGACATTCAGATTCTCTATTTCAAGTCGAATCTTTTTTTTTAAGGTTTATTATCATTATTATTTCAATGCTTTCCCAAAAATTCCCGAAAAATGAACCATAGGGGCAAGTCCGAGTTGGGGGCCATTCAAACTTCCAAATTTTCCCATCCATATTAAAACTTTTTCAAATGTTTTCGAACGGGGGGGACCGGTGCCCCCTCTTTCATCAAATCATACTGGCAAGCTAGGCTTCCCAAAAAAAATTTTTAAAAGGGTATTCTCCATTTATAGTATTTTGATTAAACCCGGTTTATATATACCTGATCATAAAATTAGGACTTCTTTTATTTCAAAAAATTTTGCACCAACGCCATTTCTGTTTTCTTTATTTTTTCACAATCTTTTTTTGTCGACATTTTTTTCCCGACAAAATTTTTTAATTGGAAACCCTGCTGTGAAAAAGATGACTCATAGTCCATAATATTCCCTTAAATAATCGGGGTCATCATTCAAATTTTAATAATCCAGCCTTTTCCTCTTGATAAAACTTGAACGGATAAAAATTTTTTTGGTTTTTTAGTTGTTCTTTTTAAAAATACGTTGAATTTTTTTAAAAAATTTTGCTCAATTGATCGGCTTCATTTTCAAACTACATTCAAATTCAAAAAAAAAATACAGGCGATTTGATATGGAAAAGGGTTCGGACAGTAGAAAATACAATCAATTAACATTTAAATTTCCAAATTTTTAAAACCCAAAGGTATGTTAGGGAATAAGAAAACAAACAATAAAATTTTTCAGAAGTCTGTGATGAAGAAACATTTTTAATCGCAAAAAATATAATTTACCTTTCCATACCTTCCAGTGAATTTTTTCGTTGAAAAAACTATTGATTCCAAATAAACTGAAAGAAATCGAAGTAAAGAAAATTTCCTTGATATATAAAAATTTTGAAAATTAAAGGTAAAACTTTTGGGACAATTTTTTTTGGGTTTTTTAGTCGATTTTGTGAATTGCATTGTTTTTTTTGAAATCTGCTGTAAAAATAAGTATTTTTTGTTATTCGGTAAAATAAAATTTTGAATTTTGCTTTTTCTGAAAAAAAACCTTGACGAAAAATTTTTAAGGTTAGTTCTTTCAAGTACTGTTTTTAACTCTCAATTTTCCTCCTTTTTTTTAAATCAAAAAATTAAAAATTTCGAAATTTCTGGATTTCATTAAACGTTCAAAAATTTTATGCAAATTCCTAATTGAATAGAAAATTGTTTAATTAAAAAAATATCAAAACGTTAATTCAAAAGATTGAATGTTTTTTTGGGTGATAGTTAACTTGGGTAAAAATGGATGTTTCATTGGTATAAAAATTTTATTATTAGATAACAAGGTTTTGCAAAAAAAATTTTTTTAATTCCTTTCCGCATTTAAACAATTTCAAATTATACCCACCAAATTGGTTAATGAGTTTTGTAAATCCCAAAAATTTTGTTTTTTTTTTGGTGAGTAAAAACCAAAATTTTTTTTTTGATTTTACCTTTTGTTTACAAGTTCAATTAATGAAAACATTTTACGCAAAATTTTACACTTTCAACATTTTTTGGAAATTTTTTTTAATTTGATACTTTTTTAAGAAAAAAATAATTTGGGAAAAAACTATTCCAAGAAATCATTTCAGTTATTTTTTTCGAGTTGAGAACTGGAATTTTAAATAAAAAATGGGACATAAAATTTTTTTTTAAACAAAATTTCCGTTTTTTTTGATTGTTGAAAATTTAGAATTTTATTAAATTCATTTATCAAAATTCAAATTTGAAACTTTTGCAAATTTTCTTTAAATAAGTGAAAATTCATTAAATTTTTTAAAACATCTTCCTTAGAAAAAAAAGGGTTACCAAAGTAGAATAAAAATATCATTTTTTTGAAAGTTTTTTTTCCTCTATAAAGTTTTTGTTTTTTTGTAATTATTATTAAATTTTTTTAAAAAATAGTGTTTTTTTCTTGTTAAAAAAAATATATTTTTTCCTGTTTCCCTTTTGGTTTTTTTCCTTAAAAAGCTTTTTTTAAAATAAACTGAAAAGGTAATGACACGGTAAAAAATTTTTTGAATAAAAAATTTTTTTAAAAAAAAAAACTTTTGGGAGATTTAGGTTTTTAAAACCCCCAAAAAATATTTTTGCATTTTTTGGGGTTGTTTGGCCTTAAAAAAAAATTTTTTGTTTTTTTCCATTTCCTTTGTTATTCCCATTATTTTCCACTTTTTCCGGGGGAAAAAACCCTCAAAACAAGACCATTTTTCCCCTAAATTTTCCCCCATTTTTTTTTGTTTTAAAATTTCAAATTCCTTTTCCTTTTTTTCCCAAAAAAAATTCCATTTATTTTTTTTCCTTCCAAAAAAATTTTAAAATTTCCTTTTTTGTTTCATTTTGTCCTTTTTTACCAAAAATTTCCCCATTTCTTCCATTTTTTTTTTCCCTTTTTTTTGTTTTTAAAAAAAATTCCTTGTTTTCCTTATTTATTTCTTTCCTTTCCTCATTAACATTTTTTTTCTAAAATTTCCCCCTTTTTTTTCCCCATTTAAAAACCTCCATCCCCTTTTTTCCCTTTCTATTCCTTTATTTATTTTTTTTCTATTTTTTTTATCCTCAAATTTTATTATTTTTCCCATTCCCATTTAAAAATTTTTTCCATATTTCTTTCCCTCTTCATTTTACTCCTCGTCCCTTCTATTTTTCCGTTTCCCTTTTTTTTTTCTCCTTTTATTTTTTTTTAAATTTCTGTTGGGGTTTTTTTCCCCCACTTCTTGGTTTTTTTCCCTTCTTTGTTTCACCTGTTTTGGGGTTCTTTTTTTTCCTTTGGGGTTGTGGTGGTTCCATTTGTTCCTTTTGTCCTTTTTTTTTTTCCTCATGGTTTCCCCCGGGTTTTCTGTTCTTGGTTTTTCCCCCCTTTCTTTTTTTTTCCATTTTTTGGTTTTCTGGTTCCTTTCCCTTTTTGTCTCTGGGGCCCCAATTTGTGTGTGGGCCTTTTGGGGTGGTCGTGTTCTCTCATTTTGGGGTTTTTGGGCTTTCTAGGTTTTTTTTTGCCCTTTGGGGATATTTGTGGTACTGGTTTTGTTTTTGTTTTGTTTTTCCGGGTTCTTTCCCCAGTGTGGGTTTTTTTTTTTTTTTTTTTTTTTTTTTTTTTTTTTTTTTTTTTTTTTTATTTTTTTTTTTTTTTTTTTTTTTTTTTTTTTTATTTTTTTTTTTTTTTTTTTTTAATTTTTTTTTTTTTTTTTTTTTTTTTTTTTAAATTTTTTTTTTTTTTTGTTTAAATATTGGTTTATAAAAATTTTTGTAAAAAAGGATTTCCCTTGAGGTTCGTAAAAATTTAAAGGGCCCAGTGAAAAAAAACTCTTTCTCTTTTGTAAAGCCAAAAATGTTTATTTTCATTATCAAGACAGTGAGGTGAGGTTAAGTAAGAACAAACTAATCACCATTTCGTGAATGATTTTTTTTTAAAATCATATCATATGAAGCACTACTAGTAATATTAAAAATTAAACAATTGTAAAGCATATATTGTTTGGGAAAACTTAATTTAAACAATTAAAAATTTGACAGGACAATCAACACATGGTTGGGCGGGATGGCATGGCAGTTAAAATTCATGTTTTTTCAACTAGCCCAGTCACGGTATCTTTTCTATATATATATATATTTATGGGTATTTTTTTGTGGAAAGTTTTAAATTTTTTTATGAAAATCTAATCATAAAAAAAACCCCGCTATGATCTTCTACCCTCTTTCTTGTATCTTTACCTTTTTTTTTATTTATCATTTTATTTTTTTGTAGCTCAGTCTACGCCTATGGAGGCTTGCAGCAATCACTTCTTTACGATTAATATCTGTTTATGTAAAATATTGATTGTAATATGTCAAGAAATAAAAAATGACCAAAAAAATGGTCTTTTTTTTATTGAAAATATTGCTGAAAACCAATGTCTCAATCTTATTCTGATTATTTTTTTAAAATAACAATTGAAAACATTCAAAAACGATCTCCAATAATGAACATATTCTAAAATGAACATTATAGGTTATACTCATTTTTTGTAATGAAAGATGAAGAAAGTTGCCCTAAAAATTATGTATTATAATAAATATCCCCAAAAACAATGTGGGTGTTCGATGAATATCATCACTGTATTATGTTTATGACGATGAATACCAGTTTTAAGTTTGCTTTACTCACAAAATCCTGCGATGTTCTGTAATAGTTCATGTGGATGTCTTGAAAATTCAGCCTCCTACTACTGGTGGATTCAAGTATTGGAAACCCAGCCTCAATTACTGGTAGTCGTTTCTTGATAGCCCTTGATTCCGTTTGATTCTGACCTGATTGCGGTATCAAAGTTTCTAAAATACTTTAGTTACCCATTTTCCTAAAAATCGATCATAAATTTTTTTTCTAATATGCTTCCTTTTTCTTTTTCTTTTCTTCGCCTCTTTTTTCCCTCTCTTCTTGGTAGCCCCTTTTGTTATCTCATATCAATTTTTATCAGCCCCCTAATTTGAACTCATTATTCTATTTCCCCTCCTTTATACACATTCTATTTTCAAATTTGATTTCACACATAGTTCTTTTACAAAATTTTTTCTTCAAAGTTCATGTACCTTTTTTTCTGTTCTACAATTTCATTATTTTGATCATTTAAAAGGAAAATAATTTGACTTTTCCCGTCATATTTCCTTTTTGGTTGAATTTGATACATTATGTTTCTTGCATATAGATATAATGTTTAGTTGAATTCGAAATCTGTTCTAAATTTGGATTTGTATTTTTTATAGGTTTTATGGAACAAATCAAAATAATGATGAAAATGAAAAACTCTCTCCACCCTCTTGGATTATCCCCTCGACTAGAATATGGAAGGTTTCCCAAAATGCGAACCGTACAGAAAAAAAAAAAATAAAACAATCATAACAGGTATTCAAACAGTTTTGAATATCATTGTTTCCCTATTTTACTTTTTTTTTTTGACACATATACCATATCATATATATATATATATATATATATATATATATATATATATATATATATATATAAATTGTTCTCAAATCATCTCATTTCATCAAAAAAAGACCACAGACCAGAAATCGAAGAATCGAAATTGCAAAACTCACAAAGAAAAACCCCTTGAGGTCCGGTTATTCACAAAATGCTTTTTTACTAACCAAGCAACCAAGCAAGGGATCAGGGAAAATTATTCCCCTTTTTTTTTTTGTGTGATTTTTTTTGAGATGAAGAATGGAGAACTCAACTCCTGCGGGGCGATTTTGAATCGTAATACATTCAACAATGTTATGAAAAAAAAAAAAAATATCGTCTTCCATTAACAGTGAAAATAACTATTAGTACAGGCTCATTCAACACCACTCATTAATTGTCCAAAAATGAAGAAATTCACTTCATCCTGAATCAAACGTTTCACTGTTCTGGTGAACATAATCAACCAACAGGGCAATAAATATTAAAATGTTGGTTTTAATCAAAATCTTTCAGTTTATGACGCATGCCGTATGCATTTCCCAATTGAAGCATGTCTCAGTGGATTATTCAATTAATGTTAGACTTTTAATATTGTCGTTGTTTTAAAAATTCTGTTATGAGTTTTTTATTTGTTGAATATCTGAATGTTGTACTGATATTCGCGTAAAAGGGACATTTGTTTTTTTTAAATTTTTGATTGAATGATTTCTTTGCTACCTTTATATCAATTGAATTTTTTTCCAGATTCAACGTATTCTGGGTGAACGTCATTTCAGGGGTATTTAATATATTGTGGAATAATTCCCCATTTTTTTTTTTTTTCAGGCGAATGCCCTCTGGTTCTTCTTTTTTTTTAATATAAAATTTAATCAATGCTGGTATTGAATACCTTAGCACCTGTTGAAGTTATTTATTCGGAAAAAAACGTTCCTCTGATAGTGAAAAAATTGTTATCTTATTCTGATTCGAGACTGTGTTCAATTCAACGTTTAATTGATTCACAGGGTAGCAGAATATCATATTTTATACTTTTTCATTTATTGAGATATAATTTTATTTTTTAAATGAATGATTCATCAAATTTCCCCTTTCGGAAAGATAAAGCCCTCATTTCACGTAATGTGAATAAGAACTTCCTTTCGAAGTTTCCGAAAAAGTTAGATTTTCCCCAACAAAACTATTGTGAAGTTTCCTTGGCTACTATCCCAGTGATTATAGTCTCTAATATTGGGTCGATATCTTTATTAATTGAACAATTTTCTTTAAATTTGTAAATTATTTTATCAGCATAAGAAGGATAGGTTGGCAAACAGAAAAAAAGTCTTAACAAAAAAAATTTTAACCCACAGAACAAGGGAAAGAAAAGCAAAAAATTGCAATGAACCTTTTTTTTAATACCTAACTTCTAAACTAATGTAAGTAACTATATTCGTGTCTCGGGGGCATATTTTCATAATTTTATTGTTTATCGCTGGAGTTTTCACGTAGCATTTTCATGTTATTTTGTTTTGATCATTCCTTCAAAGTAATTTGATGAACATCGTTGATTGTTTGTTTGGCGCCGACTCAACTTTAGAAATCAACATTAGTTTAATATTAGTTTAGGAGCCTTGTTATCAAGACTAAAAAGGTTTATTTAATTTTTTGCTTTTCAGTTTCGTTTTGCGTCGGTTAAATTTTTTGTTAAGAAGTTTCAATTTATGAATTTTTGAGGCTAAAATCTACCTACTAATTACTACTTAATCGATTTGGATAACTTTCAAAATACTCACCTACCCACCTCACTTCAACTATCAACTATTATATTCCATAACTAGCTGGTACCGGCGACTTCGTCCGCGTTGAACTCGTTTGATTTTGTGACGAGTATTACTCACCCCTTTAGGGACGGAATCTCTAATAATACTGAAATACATATTTCTTTATTTGTAACAAAGACCTAAAATGCCAATTTTTATACCGCTTACTTCAAAACTAACGGAACCCCTCACACGAACTTTCACTTCCACCGCCCCCCCCCTTAGGGTTGCATTTATAAAAACACTGAAACATGAATTTCTTTATCCCTTAAAAAGACCTCAGATACCAATTTTCATGGCACTAACTTGAAAACGAAGGAAACTTCATATAAACCCATTTCAACCCTTTAGGGGTTGAATTCATAAAAACCCTGAAAAACATATTCCTTCTATTTGTAACATAGACTTCAATTTCTATGACCTCAAGTAGAAAACTAACGGATCCAAATTTAACCTCATTCCACCACTTTGGCGGTTAAATTCCCAATAACCCATTTTTTATTTCTATGAAAATTCAACCCTGAAATTCATTCAGCTTCATTTGTGGAGAAAATACCAAAAATTAATTTTCATGACTCTTATTTCAAAACCTACTGTAGTTCCACCTTCACCTTCTTACACACCCTTTCACCCCTTTAGGTATGGAATATCGAAAAAATATGTGTAAAATTTTTTCTCTAGGGCCCGTGGTTTTATCTGGGCGTTGATCGGGATAAGTCAATCATGAGCCAGGACACATTTCAAATGGACGGAACTGCCCACATTCTGTAAAACTTTGAAGTGGTTGGCCCAACCACTGCCACAAATATACGGGTTTTATCACCCCGGGTCAAATGGGGAACACTTTTTTTTGGGGGCTGCTACGTTCCGATATACGTTCCTGGATCTCAGATACCCCATTTCAACCCTTGTGGGCACCTGGCAGAAACTGAAAGTGTGGCCGACAGTAGAAAATCAAACAAGTGACTGCGTTTTGTAAATAATATTGCTCGATCTCTGTTCAGTAACATATTTTTTTTTAAAAAAGTTTCATTCTTCAATTTTCCCGATTCATTTCTAACTCGATCAACTTTAAAATATATAACATATCATACAAACCCTAAGTAAGTAATTTTAATTTGGATACTTCGAAGGGATAAAATCAAACGATTGAACGTTTTTTTTTTGAAATATGGGGTTTTGTAGCTCGATTGTGACCCCGTCATCTGACTACACTTCATTTAAGGGAAAAAATTATAATTTTGGAAATCTCGCCTCTGAAATCACAAACGAAACCCTCAAACATTGTTTTATCAATCTTGGTTAGTTGAAACAAATATTTACTAACAAATTACTACGTTTGATGCATGCTGATGACAAATACATCTTATTAATATTTGTCATTTCTCTAATAATGGCGACCCCGCATATTCCTGTAAATATGGCGGCTTTTAGAAAATAACTTTAAAGTGGGGAAAATGGAAATATACTACTCTGGCTCCTCCATCTAAAGTGCCCCGTGGAACTAAATTATTAAGTTTTCCACCAGTGGACAGTGGCACCGTCGCACAAACCATACCATATGAAATTTCAGTTCTGTATAGTGGGAGATTCAGTGGGGATTACGTGAAAACCACCGGTTGAAGTTGCAGTATCGTTTCCGTCACGATAATGCTACTTGGGTATAATTATATATGTACATATCATCCCCCAAAAAGGATAGCTGATGTGAAACCCTTGAGGAGATCCCCCACTTTTTCCGTCTCCATCCTCCTTTTAAAAAGTGTCAACTCAACCATATGTGTGCCAAATTTACAAAATCCGTTCACAGGTGTTAAACTTCATCCTCTATTTTTTTCACCGGGCTTTTTTTTTTTTCAAATTCAAATGAAACCAACTCACAAGCATACCCTATACAATAAAGAAAGAATTATTCGAATTGGATAACCCAGTACAAAGTTATGCGTGGAAATATCGGTAAGGAAGTAAAAATTCAGTGGATGAGCCAACAATCTTCCCCCATTTTCCTTCCGTTAGTGGTGGATTTAAAATTTTAAATCAAATGGGACCAACCGTGGAACCCCATCCATTGAAACAAAAAAACCATAAAATCGGACTTCTGTGTAAATGTTTTCTGGTCAAACATAAAAAAAAAAAAGTAAACGTCGACTAAAAACCCCCTTCCCCGTCGGTTAAAAAAACCAAAAATCGATATAAAATCCCAAAGAAATCAAACAATGTATAATGTTTTGTAATGTGTGTAAAATGTAATGTACAATTATTTTTGGGGATACTGAAGAAAACAGATATAACCATTGATTAATAAACTCTTTGTATCAACAATCGATGACATGAAAATCGAATTCAATGAACAGCGGTTGGCTATTGGGAAAATTTCAAATATATTTTTTTTAAGCTTTTTTCTTTTATCCAGGTGCATGCTCATTCATTATAATAAAATTTCGTTACTAAAAACTGAATCGGACCAATAAATGCATAAGTACTAATATTCTCAAAATACTGAACAATGTATGTTTCCCAAGAGACAAACTCTCAAAATATTCCTGTTTATTTTGACATCAAGGCGGTATGTAAATACCGTGAAAAATGCGGCCAAACGCCGAGGATTTTTTTTCATTTTCCTATCTATAAATATCAACTTCTAGATCCTTTTGAACCTTCGAATTAAAGAACTAATATGTAATGTTTGCTTGGACTGAAATATCCCTATTGACGCTGGGGGCTAGATCGGGGGGGCTTGAGAACATACGCAGCTAAAAATTCTCGTTATTTAGAGAAATTTTTTTTTAAATAATATGACATGGGAAAATTTTATCTGATATACAAGGCCAGTTCAGTATCAAAAACATTATCCGGCAAGTTTTTTTTCCTTGGTGAGAAAGAAGCTAGTAACTCATCAATTTAATTTCTGAATATTTAAATATGTTGTGGTATTTATGATTCAACTATATATATATATAAATATATATATATATATATATATATATATATATATATATATATGTATATATATATATATATTTATATATATATATATATATATATATATATATATTTATTTTTTTATTTACGTGCCCCAAAAGCCCCCCCTTTTTTTTTTGGGAAAGATTATACATAAACGGGTTTTAAAATGAATATTAAAGGTTGAAAATTTCCTACTAGTGATGATGATGACGGAATCGTCAAGATGACGTCACAAGGCCATTTGACAAAATTTTTTTAAAGGAACCCTACGGCCCCCCCTTTTTTAAAAAGGTATCGAAAAAAAATTCAAATCAAATTTTTGTTTTTGTTTATATTTTTGGGGAAAATGCTTTTAAAAAACCCAAAAATTGTGATAAAATTAAAAACGTTAATCCCAAAATTAAAATTCGAACCCCCCTCGGGATGGTTGTCAAAAAAATGACGTTTTTTTTGGGTCCCCCTAATTCGACTTTTTTTGAAATTTTCCCAAAATTTTTTAAAAAATTCAATAATTTGTGTATTGTTGATCAACGTTTAACTGTTTTACGCTGGGGGGTTTTTAAATTTTTTTTATTTCAATAATTTGTTAAACCGTTGTCCCCCAACTTTTAAAAAACTTCAAAACGAAATCTTCGTGCAGGTGAAAAAGTATCAGCGATCCCAATTCTTGGTGAAACTGGACAAAATATTCATGCAGCAGAACGCATTTTTAATGAGAGGTTTCCCGATCGCCCCGTTTCGAAGACTTATTTAAGGTAGCTTCTTCGTAAGTTTGGAACAACGGGTAGTATTAATGATGCGAAACGATCTGGCAGACCACAAATTTCTGATGAAAAAAAACATTAGAAATGGTTCATCAACTCTCAGACGACGACGTAGACCGAAGACTAGAATTTTGTGAAAATATGGAAACCAAAATTAGCCAGACTATGTCAAAACAATTTGTTTTAGTGACGAAAGTACTTTCTATCTAAATGGAAATGTAAATACACAAAATGTGAGGTATTATGACGAAATCCTCACCTGTTTCGTGAAACACATACTCAATTTTCCCAGAAGGTGAATGTTTGGGCAGGTACCCTGGGGGAAACCCCATCGTTGGGCCTCTTTTTTAAATACTAATTTAACTGGTGAGGTTTATCGGGGCTGTTTCAAAAATCAATAGAACCGTTAATCCTTGAAATTTTGGAAGATAATCCAGAATAATTCCCCCCAAATTTTGGGAAAAAACACTAACAGGATGGGTGGGCCCCCCACACTATCACGGTGCAGAAGACAGTATTTGGATGAGGAGTATCGTGGTAGATGGGGGACGACAAGGTTCAACGGAATGGCCAGCCGATCACCAGACCCCCACACTTTTTGGGTTTTTTTTTTGTATGGGTACCTTGAAAACGAAGGTTTACGCCAGTGAACCTGACAATATTGTTTTAAAACAACGCATTGTTGCAGAATGTGAGGCTGTTTCCGCGACACATCTGCAAAAAATACGAGAAGAGTTTAAAAAAAAGGGTAAATTTTACTGTCAGGAAGTGAATGGAGATCACTTTGAGCAATTTCTTCAAGTAGATACTGATTCTTAAATCTGTAATTAATATCATACCGAATGGAATTTAAATTTCAACTTTTACTAATGAGCCATTAAAACTGCCATAAACACAAACAAAATTAGTATAATTGAATAGGTTTTTTCGATACCTTTTGAAAGAGGTGTCGCTTGCCGTAGGGTTCCATCAAAATTATTGGTCACAATGGCCTTGTGACGTCATCTTTGACGATTTTGTCATTTATCATCACTAGCAGGAAAGGTTAGAACCTTCAATATTCAGTTTCCAAATTTCACTTGTTTATGTATAATGATTGTATATATATATATATATATATATATATATATATATATATATATATATGTAAATAAATATATATATATATATATATATTATGAGGATTCTTGAACATTCGGAGTATATTTTGTTTGGTGATCCTAGGGGTTTTGGTTCGTGATGAATATCGCTATGTATTTAGAACATTTTCATTTATTTTTTCCTTTATTTGTATAGTGAAATATTTGCCAACGTTTCGACGGGGGTTCCCTCGTCTTCTTCAGAGCATATTATGGATTCTGGAGTGTTTTTTGATTTATTTTATATATTCATATAATCATACCACAGTCATTTGGTAGACTTACCGAAAATTTTTCCGGGAGTTATAAAAATTGGTATTTTATAAATTTCGACGTGCTTTTTCCGAATTTTCACTTGCCTCCTCGTTACTTTGCCGCTCGCGACGCTATATTGAAAAATTTACGCACGATAACAGTTTTTTGACAATATCTCCGACCCGTTTTACGATAAAAATAGTTAAATGAAAAATTCCAGAGAAAATTCCCTACAATTCATGTCGCAATACTTTTTTTGTAAAATGAGAGTTTCCCCAAAATCTACCCAATTTTCCCTCAAGTCTCGTCTTTATTTTGCCGTTGTCGTGGTTATTTTTTGTTT
>JAFIRS010007603.1:0-23538 GCA_018342105.1 Gonioctena quinquepunctata | reverse complement strand
TCTGTAGTTTTAGTTCGCATTCTGACAATAAAGATTCAGAGGAATTGAAATTGATCAAATGACATGAATGATAATTACCTTCTAGATCTAGAACTACTTCCTGATGAACCCACTGAAGACACTGAGCTTCCAGCTTCAGAATATAAATCTTCTTCACCACCGTATATACCTTCAACAGTTCTTCCAAATTTCTTTATTTTCTCTTGGCGAACTATCTTCAAACGTTCTGCGTAGTTATTGAAACTATTCTCGAAATTGTTTGTTTTTTCCTTTAAAACTGCCATGTATATTTTCAAACTAGGAAGGATGTCCTTTGCTGAAAAATAATTCATTTAATAGTATGTTAATATAATAAATTTGAAGGGAATATAAAACTAGCTTAACAATTTAAAATTATCCACCTTACTTAACGATTTCCCACAAATAAAGTTGAAAATAGCATCTGTCAATAAGACAAAATTCCTTGTGTTTTTTTAGACTGTAACACCATGTTTTGGTATGTATGGGGTCGGCTTTAGAATAGCCCCATGGTAAATCCTGCCTGTCGTAAGAGGCGACTAAAAGGATAACCGTAGGTGGAAGAAGGTATCATCGCCCGGTGAAATACCACCATATCGACTTTGTGTGCTGTGAAATGGATCATTCCATGTTTCAGTGTTCGGTCGATACTTTCCGGTCTCCCTCTTTCCTTTTGCCCACTTCCTCCTTTATTTTCAGGTGCATCCTAATAGTAATAATGATGAAGTCTCCTAGAGTAAAACACTCCGGAAGCAAAATACCTCTCCATTCGGATTTCCGGGCGAGAGGTACTCGAGGGGACTCAACATTACAGATTAATTTTTGCAACATCCGCGGACTCAACAAGAACATCAATGACGTCCACCATCACCTACAGACGAAAAAACCGGATATTCTGGCTCTAACAGAAACACAAGTAAATTCGTCCACCAACAAGGTCCATATGCTTTGTCCTGGTTACGAACTCCATTCTCGATTCAGGTTCAAAGGTGGAGTCTGCCTTTACGCTAAGGCTAACCTTTCATGCCAGCGTGAAGAGAGTTTGGAACCGAAAGACTTTGATGTGATGTGGTTCAAGCTATCTGATACCAAACTGACTAAGTTCCTCTGCTGCCTTTACCTATCACCTAATGAACCTTCATATAAACTGGACTACATTCAGGAGAACCATCCAACAGCTGAAACCATAATCATGGGAGACTTTAATGTACATAACGCTGCCTGGCTCAAATTCTCTAACAAAACAGATGATGCGGGTCGTCAAGCCGAGGCCTTCGCCATCACTCATGGTCTAGAACAACTGGTCGAGCTACCAACCCGCATCCCTGATGTCAACAACCAGTCTGCCAATACACTAGATCTTTTCCTCACCACCAATCCTGACCCGTATAGAATAGAAGTTTGTGCCCCACTTGGAAACTCTGATCACACCCTCATCTCCACAACATGCTCTTTCCATTTACCATCGAGCTGCACAATACCACCCCGTCTCATGTGACATTACAATTCGGCCGACTGGGAAGGTCTTCGTATGTTTTTCTCAGCGTTTCCATGGAAGAGAGTTTGTTTCTCTTCAGTAGATCCAACACGATGTGCTGAGGCAATTTCTGAAATCATCTTGTTGGGGATGCAAACTTACATACCGAAAGAAGAACATCATCCGATAAGACCTGGTTTAACAGAAACTGCTCTAGAGCTGTGGCTTCCAAACAGGCAGCATACCATCGATGGCTAAAAAATCCGGGCCCTGAGACCAGAGCAGCATATGTCGAGGCTAGAGGCATATGCAAAGAGACAATAGAATGCTCAAAAGATGCCCACAATGCCAAAATAAGATAAAACTTGCTGAATGTCCTAACGGATCCCGTTCATTTTGGTCTTCGCAAAGCTGTGGGAAGAAACTTCACTTCCAGCTCATTTCCTCCTCTAACCAAAGAAGATGGAACACTAGCAACGACTGCCCAGGAAAAGCCAATATCTTTGCCCACCTATTTGCTGGAAATTCCACTCTGGATTCATCTGGAAAACAGCCACCGAACATTACACCTATTGACAGTCACATGCCCGAGATCACCTTTCGCCAAGCGTACTATCAGGAAGATTTTGCTGGGTCTCAACACCAACAAAGCCTGTGGATCTGACGGAATCCCGCCGATTGTTCTCAAGAAATGTGCCCCCGAACTAACACCTGTTCTTTGCAAGTTGTTCAACCACTCTTACAATTTGGGGGTATTTCCGTCCAATTGGAAAATTGCAAGAGTACAGCCAGTCCTTAAAAGGCAAAAGGCCCTACCTAGCAACTACAGACCTATCGCACTGCTATCTATTATTTCAAAGGTCATGGAAAAAGCCATCAACATCGAGCTCATGAAATATCTGGAAGACTCAGGAATTGTCAACGATAGGCAATATGGCTTCCGCCATCAGAGATCAACTGGTGACCTGCTCGCTTACGTCTCACATAAATGGCAGCTATCTATTGAAAAGTATAGAGAAACTCTAGCTGTGGCATTAGATATCTCCAAGGCGTTCGATCGAGTTTGGCACCAGGGACTCCCGCCAAGCTTCCGCTTATGGCTTGCCCCCAGCTGTGTTCTCTGCTTGCTAGTTTTCTCTCAAACAGGTCTCTCCATGTAGTGGTCGATGGAGTTTCATCTGACACTCTACTCATAAATGCTGGTGTTCCGCAAGGATCTATTCTCGCACCAACACTATTTCTACTTCACATCAAGCGACCTGTTGAAAGCAACTTCATGTCCAGTACACAGCTTTGCCGATGATAGTACCCTCCATACGCTTTCTTCCAGGGCCCCTATATCAGCCCGTGAAACCAGAAATGAACGAGGAAGAAATGTTAATAATATAAATATGGACTTAGCAACAATTCTCGAGTGGGGATCTAATAACTTGGTAGAATTCAATGCAAACAAAACACAAGCATGTCATTTCTCTAGTAAAGCCGATCTCACTGTGCCTAACATAACTTTGTCAGGAGTAACCATACCACTGAAGTCATCCATATCGATGCTTGGTATTACTATCAGCAATAACCTTTCCTGGGAAAATCACGTGAGGTCCATTGCCAAAAGTGCATCCCAAAAACTTGGTTTTTTGTTTCGTGCCAAGAGCTATTTCACCCCCACTCAGCTGCTTATGATCTATAAGGCACAGATCGGACCTGTCCTGGAATACTGTTCCCATATTTGGAGCGTGCACCTAAACATATCCTGAGGCTATTGGATTCTGTCCAAAAGGGCAATTCGTCTCGTCGGTGATGCCTCAGCACAAACTCGCTCACTTGTCTGGAACACCGTAGAAAAGTTGGCGATTTGTCTCTATTTTATAGATATTTTCATGGGCGATGCTCTTCTGAAATATCAACAATCGTTCCTGCTTTGGCAGTCTCTTCGAGACTAACCCGTCAAGTTCAGTCATCACACCCCTTCGTGGTCACTTTGGAGACCTGCAGAACATCACTTTCCAAAGACTCATTCATCCAACGAACAGCGAGGCTTTGGAACTCATTGCCTAGGAAGGTGTTCCCCGAGGCATACAACCTCCAGAAATTTAAGAACACCAACTCCTACCTTCTTTCCCTTGGTTCCCACGATGTTCTCTGAACATTACAGGATATCCCTTTTCGTGGGAACCAGAACAAAAAAAAAAAAAAAAAAATGTTCAACTTTGTAAATTTGACTAATTTCAATTTGAGAAATTAAAATTAAAAGAAAGCCAAGAAAACGACGTAAGAGGAGAATATGGATTGACAAAATACAGATTGAAAGGCCGTAACACCAAATCAAGGTCTTTGTGAAGATGATTCAACTATGTATGAATAGTCTATCAATGGTAGGGGAAAGAAATTCTGGTCGGCAAGAGCTCATCTTGGTAAGCATGAGTGGGTACTTGGGGCTTTTTTAAGATATATTTTTATATGATTGAGTTTCTACATTATTTTTTATTAATTTTAAAGATCTTGCTTAGTAGAACGTAAATAATTCATTATAAACCGTTTCGGACAGAATTTTATACCAAATAAAGCTGAAACAATGTACATTTCAAACATTCTAGTGGGCTGCTTGTAACCTGGTAGTTTTATCAGTCCAACAAAATTCATCAATAGAAACATTATAAGTCTTTCCCACTAAGGAAATTCTTTCAACTGCATATATTAATTCAAAAAATTGTAAATGATTACAAAACAATATACATCAAAAAGTTATATTTCTCCAAAATAAAATTTAATGGAATTGATAAAGAAAAATAACTCAGTAGTTACATGTACACTGTAACGAAGGCAACACATTTTGATAAATCAGCTATCTTCATTTGCCTCAAGTGGCTCATCTGACGTGTTATGTTATTTAGTATGTTACAATGTAGGTTACATCATTGTGAACACTTTTTTAAGAATAAATTCATTGAAAGATACATAGTTGTAGTGGTGTAAGACAATGATGTTGTTTTTGGTGTTACAACCTCCTGATCTAATATAGACATTTGGAAGAATTCGGAGTTGATACTGGATAAAAAAAACAAAATGAATCCAATTGTTGAAGATGCAAAGGTACGATGAATCAATTCAAGTCGAGGTTAGGAATATAGTTAAATCTAAATCAAGTAAAATCATTGATTGAGGTAAATTGCGAACGGTGGCTTTCTGGAAATACACAGCATGCGGGGGGCTATGCTGTGGTTCTGATTTTCCCTAGCTACTTGTGGTAATAAAATGGAGGACACGGGAGATATTCCACCTGCTCAACCAATATCGCCATAAAGGGCAGCAGTAACAAGGGGATATCAAAAACTGTATGTAATGAAACGAAGTGATGTTGAAATATCCGCCATGATATAGTCATGGCAAGGGCAGTGAGGGGCTATCCACAAGGATGATTTCTATTATATTCCTTGCTATGATAAGGACATTTGTGATGGAGAGAATCGAGGTACAAGCCAAAGCTTTATAGAAGTGATATCGAATATACTCCAAACAGCTCTTAGGACTATCACTAGGTGGTACGAAAAAGATAAACTCCTGGTTAACCCCAGCAAGACAGTGATGGTATAATTTACCAGAAAAAGGAAGCTAGGCTCACCAGGACGGCTGATCATCTATGGAGAAACAATTCCACTCAAAGGATGAAGTAATTCTAGATATTAAATTGATCATGCTCAGTTACAAATGGCTTTACATCGCAGTATTAAGACTGATTCTGACTTATGGTCACATATGGAGCAGTGCCTGGTGGAGCAAAGTAGGGCTGAAGAGTTCCTGGCAAAAGTTGACCATAAAAGGGGTAAAGTCCACCACTTCGACAGCAGCTATGGGAGTCCTTTTAACCTTCCTCCACTGCATATATGCTAAGAAAAGAACACAAGAGTATGTATCTAGGTAGTCGAGGAATAGGGGAGGAAGTTGTTGGCAGATAGAAGAAATAAAATCTCATTAGATTCAATACAACTGTAATAGATTCTTGAGATTTTCATTTTCAAAAATAAGCTAGAACACACAAGTGGCAACGCCCAATGGTACACAGAGGGCTCCAAGACAAAAGAAAGAGTAGAGGCCGAAGTACATAAAATGTCATCAATCTGGAATGGTTGGCCTCAAAATTCCAAGAACTACTTCATAAAAAAGTAAACATCAATCAATAACAATCACGTCCGAGACTCTTTGGCTAAAAGGCACTGAAAGTATTGGCCTTGAGAGAAATCAGAAGGAAGGCTACAAAAGGAAGAATTCATAGGAGCAGAACCATTTTTTGGAATGTCGATTAGCATAGCCAAGAGTTTTCAGACTGGACAAAGAAGAAAAAATGCTTGTACTGGTATGAAACAGGGGGAAGGCCATTTTAAACCCATTAGAAAAGGGAAAGCAGTACTGTTAGAACTGAGCAAGAAGAACCTGAAGATTATAACTGGACTCCAGGAAAGTTGCTTCACTAGAACGAAGGAGAAACAGCAGAGCACATCTTGTGTAGATGCAACAGTCTGGAACAAACAAGATTTCACTGTCTAGACCACTGGAAATTAGAGTCCAAAGACCTGTAAATGGTATGACCTAATGTAATCATTTACTTGTTTTAAAGAACGGAAGGTGAACTCTAATCATAGGATCAAGGGGTTGAATGAGCACGGTCAGTATTCAGAGGTATCCCTTTCAACTTATTTCTGTATTTCATTACTTTGTATAACTGTAAAATACAAGTACTCACCCACTATATGAAATGCACCATTCATGTTAGCCAAACAGATAGCTTTTCTGAAGTATTTATGCTCAACGAGAGTGGCTATGGCCCTCTCATAATCCTTATTGTGTTGATCCAACAAAACAACAGCTTCTTCTACTCTACCCTCCTTCAGAAGATTTTCAGACATCTCATAAATTATTGCTGTCCTATTGTCGTCATCATACTTGAGTACTCTCATCAAGCTCAATACTTCCATCCACTCTGAAGCATATTTATAATAAACAAGAGCTTCAGCAAACAATTTGGCACGTTTAAGTATGAACCCTGCTTCAATATGTTTTTGCTGCAGCGTCAAACGTTTGGCATACAGTTTGCTAACCAACTCAAAATGAATGTGGGAATCATCGATAGAGGCATAGGCAGATTCTTCCATTTTACTTCGTACAATGAAATCTGAAATGTATACCTTTTCTAATTCAGGACACCTCAGAAGATACTTCACAGCTTTTTCGAGACTGTTCCCTTTGATGCTCATAAAGAACCTTTGTGTCATTGGTTCCATTTTCCTAAGGTGAGCAAGCTCATGTTCATAGACTTTTGGATCTTCGCCACTATTATGGTAGACTAATGATAGGAAATCCAAATCATAAAAACAAAAGGTAACATCGAGAACATCTCTGAAATGTTCTTGAATCAGCACCTTATTCAGAGCTTTGCTACATACAGCTTCATTTTCATCCTGATCAAAATCAAATACATCTTTGATCGACTTCAATGCTGACTTGAGAGATATATGTTTCAACTGAATAGCTACAATAGTAGATAAATTATGGACACAGTCCATGGATAGAAGATATTTCAAAATACTTTCCACAATTGTCAGTTTATTAGAATTTCGAGTAGCAATACTATTGGGTAGGTAATTTTTGTAAAAGGTTTGAAAACAATTATCTGCCAAGTTGAATTCAGTAACTATAGAACTCAAAAAAGACAGGTTTCCAGCGGCTTTCACAAAATCTTCTATATGTTCACTAAAGCGAACTGGATTCAAATCTATAAGAACATTCCAATTTACCTTTTCTTCTCTTATTATCTGTAAAACATCTTTCCACTTATTTTCTTTCAGCATGTTTTCAATGACATCGATGGTCATTAACTTACAACCAATGCATTCTAGATTACCCCTTGGGAGTAGCAAAATGATTTGAGGAGGTAACACGTTGGTACAAATCACTAGTCGCGCACCTTGCTCAACTTCCCTTGAGAAAAGTTTCGAAAGGTCCATAGTATTGGAAAACACATGATAATCCTTCAATCGGTGGGTATATAACTTAGAATTTGCGTGTGTCATGAGCAAATACTCTCGGAAAATGAAAATAGAAGTAACATCACCGCAAACCATCATGCCATCTACATAAAATTCTCTATCACTAGTCAATGCAAAATCGAATTCTATTTCAAGGTTTTCTATTTGCAACAACCGTTTGGTCATGTAGATAACATTGGAGTCCTTATCCAGGACTTTCTTTGGAACTATTGTATCTGTATCATCATACTGAAGTACGAAATTTGCCACACCTTCTTCATATGTTTCTTGTAAAGTAGTGTCGAGATCATCAGAAGTTTGTTCTTCCCATTCCGTAGCAAGGTCATTTTCAGTACCTGTCAACTTTGGTATTTCTGTTATGTTTATTGTGACCATGTCTTCTTTTGAAATATCGAGGAGCCAAGTTTGACATAGAGAATCTACAATAACACAAATCTCCTTCATTGGGTGGAATGAAATTCGATTTATTGGTCTGGTGTGCTCAAAAGAGTAAGAATGCATTGGAGGGGGAATTGTTCCTTTGTCAAAATTGTAGAATTCAACTGTTCTGCCATTAATCACAGCTACCTTTGCAGGTTGCCGGCCTCTATTTATTGTAAATCTAAAGTAACGATGTTCGATATTTTTGGAAGTGGATACAACCAATTCGCACGTTGTGAACAAGTTTTCTTGTAGATTTAACCAGTCGAATCCTAGAACTTGATTGGAAGGTGGATAAACCAATTGCTGCTTCAAATACCACTGGGCATTTGAAAATAGTAATATATTTATATAACTTCCACCTTCATTGTCCATGCTCCATATGGCTAGAATATTCATTTGAGGATGGTAAACAAGATTTTGTATCTTTCCCTGAAAAAAAATATATTTAGCAGATTAATCATCTGGAATATTCGAGAGTCACGTGATTTTCTTCAATATGCAAAAAAAGTACTTTTAATAATAATAATAATAATATGTCTTTATTCATTATTTACATTCTAACATAACAATAATTTATGGGAATAGCAAAACAAAATAGTAAATAATGAAAGGGCGGGGTTCAGCTATGGCGCTGCTTTTAAACCCAACCGGGAAAATATGCACACACACAACATAAACATATCTTGAATTTATAATACAAAAATAAAGAACCTATATCTATATAATTTTCAGGAGGGGCCACTGTTTGGGTAATATGAGGAGTTTAATGGAAGATGAACACATCTGCAGTCTCACTGACTGACAAACGTGTACGGAGTATGGGCCTAGGACCAAATACTCCGGAAGTTAGGCAAATCTCCGAGCATTTTCCAAACGGAAATACACGCTATCAAAAAATGCATCCAGTTCAACATCAAAAGAAACTACCACTACTAGAACAACATCTTGTCTGATATTCAAGAAGAAGAAGAAGCAGCCATCAATGCACTGAGCTCTCACGTAATCAGCTCAAAAATGATCTGGGTTTGCTTTGGAAAATCAAACGAACTAAGCAGGCAAAATGTGGGTTCTGGGGCACACCGGAGTGGAGTAAAATGAAATAGCAGATAAACTCACAAAAAAAGTTAATTTAAAAATAAAAAAACTCGACTGCGTAAGAAGTGAACTTTAAAAAAGATGGAAATAAGATGACCAGAAAATATTGTCAGAAAATTATGTTTCAAGAGGTTAACTATTAAACTTAATACTGTAAACAATCTCACGCAGTCGGAGGCATCTTTTTTAATTTAAAATTAAGATATATTATATATTTTACAGGACGATTCCTCAGTTATTCATAAGGTGAAAAGTTCATATAAGCATGGGTCCGCAAGGCCTTCATTTTTGATAAACAGGGTGTTGAAAATTTATTTTTATTTTTATTTTTGTTTTTCGTAAATAAATTTTAAAATAATGTCGATATTTGGACGAAAATTGGTATTTGGGGATTTTTTACTCTGAAAAATTCAAATTTGATCTTGGTTTGGCCCTCAATTGTAGGGGGCGCCCCCTACAGGTCGTTGTCTCTTTTGGGGTGTCACAACTTTGTCGTGCATGTATGTTTCACATTTTCTGAACAAAAAATTGGTTCCTCTATCATTTTACGTGAAAAAGATATGCTTTTCAAAAGTCGCTACAGGCAGCCGTTTCAGAGATATTTTGATTTAAAATAATCAATGCATCTCCAATCTTCTTCTCATTGATTTGCGAACTCTTTGAAAACAAAAGTATCAAGTAGGATAGTGAGTTTATTCCAATGTTTTTTTTGTGCTGTCATGTCAAAAATAATAACTTGACGCATAGTTAAATAGTTTTATTTATTATTATTGTGATTATTCGTTAAAAGATGGTAAACTTTATCAATGCAGAGTATGCTGACAAACATTTTACATACGGACTTGCTAACGGAAATGCATATGAGGCTAGACGTTTGTAACAGGAGAGTTATCCGAACCGCACAACTCCTACTTCAAAAAAATTTTCAAGAATTCACGCTTGGTTAAGGAAAACGGGAAATTTTGAGAAAGCTAATCATCTGTCGGGTGCAAATCGGACGGTAAAAACCCTAGAAACCGAGGAAGCAGTTCTTAATCTGGTAGTAGAACACCCGGAAACAAGCTCCAGAAAAATAGCGCTGACGTTAAACATTTCTCATGTTCTGGTATGGAATTTTTCTATTGATAATTTGTTATATCCCTACCATATTCAAAGAGTTCAGGCGCACTACTCCCTCGTGACTTTCCGTTAAGTATCAACTTCTGTCGTTGGTTTCTCCAATGCCTTATTCAAAATCCTTTATTTAAAAATCGAATCCTGTTTACCGACGAAGCAAATTTCTCACAACGCTATACGCAATTTTGACAACAATCATTTGTGGTCAGAGGAAAACCCCTATGCGATACAGGAATACATTTCCAAGAACAGTTCTCTTAACGTGTGGGCAGGAATCCTTGGAGATTATTTTATAGGTCCATTCTTTATTCCGGGAAGATTAAACGTAGAGAGATATCGTCATTTTCTTGAAGAAGATTTGCCTATTTTACTGGAAGATATGCCGCTTAGACTACGAAATGAAATGTGGTTTATGAATGACAGTGCCCCGGCCAAATATCGACATTATTCAAAAAATTATTTACGAAAAATTAAATAAAAATAAATTTTCAATACCCTGTATATCAAAAATGAAGGCCTTGCCTTATATGAACTTTTCACGCTATAAATAACTGAGGAATAGTCCTGTAAAATATCGGACACTTATTACATAACACCCTGTATAATAAAAATGAATGTCATATTGTATTGGTTGCTAAGCGCATCACTTGAGAACAGCAGTACCAATTTGGCTAATTTTTTTTTGAATTGTTTGTAATAGTCTGAGGAATGTTTTTATGGATAGATTAGTTGCCCGAAAAATTGAAAAATTCAGGAAAGTGCTTTTTCCTATGGGATTTCTGTATGAACTCAAGACTCACGATTCAAACTATGGATATGCGTAATTCTTTTTTTATTTTGGTCGTTATGGTCCTGGAAGAGTTTTCAGGAAAAAAAATCGGGACATTTACGAAGGAAAGTTTGAAAATTTGGACAAACTGCGAAAATCATGATTTTTTTAAGCACTCTCGATCATAACTGACGATGGGAACAACATATTTGAGTGTTTTTCCATGGAGAAGGTTTTTATGCTATCCGTTTTACTTTAACTCTCCACTGGCCGGCACGAAAAAACAGGATAACATGATAGCGGGAAAATGGTAAATGGTAAAAAGGAATAACGGAAGCGGGCAAAGTCACAGGCATAACCTGGATAGACGGAAGTTTTCAGGCAAAAAAAATTAGGGAATATATAAATTTGGACAGGACGTCTGTCGGAGCAGCTAGTTATCAAAAGTAACAATGATGTAAAGGGATCATTTTCTTGGCTACGTCACAAATGATATAATGGATACACTTTTGCTCACCTTCACTTCATGTAAATCATATACTTCTTTGACTTTACAGTTCTTCTCAAAAATAACCAGTTCATTAACATCATTTTTGATAGAACAACATGCAATACGTTGTCCTTGGCCCATGAATGCAACTGGTTCGCAAAGATTCATGTATTCTTCGGACTGATTCAAAGGATTCAGATCGCTATCAAATACTTTTAAATAGCGTTTGCCTACGAAGCAATAGTTTATGGCAAAGAGTTCGCCATTGCCCCTCCAAGATATTCTCGGTGGTCCATCCAACAAAAGTTGTTCAACTGAAAAAAACAATGAGTAATTTTCCCCTTCACAATGTTCGTTAGGTTTACCTTCACATTTCTCTTCAGCTTCCTTAGAATCTTTCTGTTTTGGCCCCCTGAACTGGGTGTTTTGCGATCCCCAACCCACACAATCAGAAACCGGTACGATATCAGTTAGGTTAGATGTGTATTTAATATCAAGAGTAATTTCCGAGAGTGTGTATGAAAAAAAACTGTAATCACTTTCAATAACCACAATAATTGTTTCTGCAGGATTCAATGAGATTGCTATGATTGGGTTCTTGGTAACAGAACAAACTTGAGTTTCAAGAGTATGGTGATTAAATTTAATCAGCTCATTCTCTGTGGCCAAGAAGATAATGTCATAAATGGAAAGATATTTTACATATTTCAGAGATCCGACAACTCCTTTTATTTCATGAACTTTCGGCAAGTCGTTTAGTCCCTCTTCATACACTACTAGAGACTTACTAGTAATGATACATGCTACACTATCTGTGTAACTGCTCCCCAATTGTTTATCTTCACCAATTTCATTCACTGACACAAGACTACAGTAGATCTCCTCTAAATTATCCATTTTGGTTATTTATTTTTTATTTAGATGATTTAGCAACTCCAATAAACATCCCTCCAAAACATATGAGACGGTTAACCCCAAAGAGAAAGACAGTAAACGTTATCTTCTTCTTCTCCTTTTCTTCCTGCTATTTGGCCTTTTCCCTTTGGGAAGTTGGCTAGGCAGATCTTCCTGTGGAATAAACGTGATCTGAATCTACTCCACAGACCTCATAAAATACTTATTTTATGAGGTATGTGATCTTCGTTCGTTCATTCATTAGTTATGGTCCATCCAATTTTACAGGATAATATACCAGTCGCGGAAATCCACATCACCTAGGAACGTATTCTGTCTGCTTCGATTTTTCTTCGGGGGGCACCGGGATAGTCTCACTCGAAATGATACCTCAAATGCCCCTAAAGCTGGATTTATAGTTAGACGGACTGTAAACGTAGACGCACTGCAAAAAGATCAACTATAGATTTTATGTACTCTTGTTTATAAATGAACGTAAACGCATGACGTAACGTAAGTGAAACGGACTGGAACGGAAGAGTTGGCCAACTTTCATCTTTTACACTACGTTTCTTGCGTCCGGCCAATCAAAATAAAGAATTATGTGTTATGTTTTTTACAAGACGTAATTATTCATTAAATACTGGAACAGTCATTCACGTATTCTTAAAAAATTGATCTGAATCAGCAGTCTTCATCTTTAAAAAATTATTGTAGGCATTCTCTACTTTTCTATTACGGTTTATGGGTCTTGTTTTGTAACGTCTTAGTCGCATAATTATTGTTCTTCGAGTTTATCGACACTTTTCCAATGCTACTGCACACAACAATAGTCTCATCGGACTCAAGAAGCATACTTCATGTATTTCATATCCATTGTGACACAGAAAACGAAGCATAGATAAATATTTAGAATATAATAAATCATCAAATTAGAGCTGTTTATGATTCGTATATCGTGGGTTATGTTGAATATCACTATCACTTCTACCCATGCGCAAAAATTCCGTTCCGTCGATTTATAAATTCAATAATATTTTACAGTCCGTTTGTTACGTATACAGTGCGTCTACGTTACAGTCCGTCTAACTATAAATCCAGCTTAACTTTCACAACATATAATTTTTAATCTTTTCAATGCAAAGAGAGTCTGTGATCTACTCTCTTTGGGTTAACCCACGATTTTCCACAGAACAACAAGTCGTTCTGTGGATCGTTAATCGTGCTGGGTGCGTTCAACGGCTTCAGCAAAACATAAAAAACTGTGTTTGATGACCAAAGAGAGTGAACCTGAATTTATGGTTAGACGGACTGTAAACGGAGACGTACTGTATACGTAACAAACGGAATGTAAAGTATTATTGAATTTATAAAATCGACGGAACGGAATTTTTGCGCATGGGTAGAGGTGATGAGTGACATTCAACATAACCTACAAATTATACGAATCCTAAACAGCCTGTGTTGGTTTGGATTTGTATTATAATATTCTGAATATAATCTATGCTTCATTTTCCGTGTCACTGTGGATTATGAAATACATCAAGGTATGCTTCACATAAACATCACATCACACAGAATTCTTTCTTTTGATTGGCCGGATGCCTGAAATGGACCGTGAAAAGTTGAAAGTCGGCCAACTCTTCCGTTTGACTCACCTTACGTCATGCGCTTACGTTGATTTATAAAGAAGAGTACATAAATTCTAGAGTTGAGCTGTTTTTTGGCGCCCTTGTATTCAAAACGTATTCGTCCTGTGATTCAAATACATCCATTCTGGCGTTCAAACGATGACGTCATATATAAAACGATTCAAAACGTATTCTTAGAGTTTTGAAACCAAGTCGAATTCAGTTTCAAAACATAATTCGTTGTTTTGTGATTGTCATAATTTATAATAATACCCCAAATAAATCTTGATAGTGGGGCATTCCACTCTCCACTAATAATCGTCAGAGTTTTATTGTCTACCGACTTTCTAGCCGAAAATATCTTAGTTTAGGTTTGACTATTGAATCGTATTCGAAATTATGCATTCTTGCGGTTCGTGATAATGATGAAGTCACGTAGAATCGTGTTCAAATGCAAGATTGAATACGTTTTTACGCCAGAAAACACCTTTGATCTTTTTTTGCAATGCGTCGACATTTACAGTCTGAAACTATAAATCCGGCTCAACAGTACTTTCACACTATAAAATATTCGGGCCTCGCGAGTGATGTTGATTTAGTTTCATGTGATCACCGATCTAATCGAGCCCGAAAAGTATTCAATGTATGCTGCTTTTGCATTTCCGTCAAATAACAAAATAAGAACAAACCATTTTTCCAATGGCTTCACTTTTTCATGGTTCAGTTTGTGTATCTTTCAGTGCGTATGATAAAAGGTAATTATTTATATTTCTCAAGAATCGGTAACTCTTGAAACAAAAAAAAAACAATTGAATGCTTGGGATCAGTACGGTTAACAAACTCAATTTGGTGATTTTTTTTTAAATCAATCGATCCGCTGCAGTGGGAGCACGATGAATAGAATTCTATTTTAGTGACGTCATAAAAAAAAGACGATATTCAGAGTAATTTGGTAGCACACCGAATAGAATCCAATAATAGAAACTGAAATTCGGCAAATTTCGTGTAAGTTACTATGCATACCAATAACATACGTTGGAAATTTCGTGTTCCATGCAATATTATTGTTTCAGTTCAAAGGTTTCTTGATATTTACCCAGTCCACAGTGTTTTGTGTGTTATTTTAATTGAAGATATGCTTCTATTATAATTAATTTTTGAGGAAATTAATGAAGATGAAAGACTGCATCAAATTATGCAGAATAATATAGAACAGACTTTGCCATTGTTTCTTTGGCTAATTTTAATTACCTTCATCTCACCATAACCAAGCGAATTCAGCGTATTTGAAAGTTCATCCCATAACTCTGTCTGATTCTGTCTACCATGCACTCCTTGAAATTTGTAGGTAATGATTGAAGGGTGTTCTTCGGTAAAATCTAACAGAACATTCCAGTGATCCGCATTCACTCTCATTTTGAAATTTCAACAACCACAAATATGAAACCCTAACCTAAAACGATCACTTCGAGTGTGAAGTTCACAAACGATTTCATGCGGGTGCTTAGGGGAGAGGAAAAGGTGAATTCTACAAGGCATGCTACCAACTTCTCGTCCCAAAGCAAGATTTATCGGTTGCTAGGTGACGTGACGTCACTAAAATATAATTCTATTCATCGTGCTCCCACTGCAGGCTCGCTTAAACAACTTGGCCGGAGTTAATTTTTAACTCTCAGTTGAAAAATCAACTCATTGGGATATACAAAAATCCACGAGTTTATACCACTGGGAAACATTTTCATAATCCCACTCCAGCCATCTAATTGCTCATTTTGGAATTTCACATAACAATAAAAAAACTGTTTTGGATAATGACGAATGAAATAAATGACAATTGATCGAAACTAAGTGCTCTGCTTGAAGCGAAATACATCACATCTTGCCCTGATAAACAATAGGAAACACGCATGTTTTCTAGAATATTTCGATTTTCACTTGAAGATTACAACCTAGAAAGCTCAGCAATAAACTTCACATTCAAAAACGTACTCCTAGCGCCTCTGATGGACGTATGCATCGTTACCATACAGTTCAAACTTTTACCGCTAGTTGCTTCGAACGGATGTCTACTTATAGTTTCATCTGTCTTCGTTTATATGTCGTTCTAATATTTTTGTTGTCATGATATCTGCAATTGTTACTGAAACATCGCATTGAAAGTGAGTTTGAATCACCGACATGATGAGAATTCATCCATTTACAAGATATCAAAGAGCTTTTCGAGCATGCGCATTTTGTGTCTGTGACGATTCAAAATCACATAATGGCTACTCGTTAGATGTCAACGTCTGAAATGACATTATTTGTGCTTTCTGCGCTTTGCGCAGACACGTTCACGTAAATTCTATTTGGATGAATTTTTCGACTGGGGATTTGACCTCTAGCGGTCTAGATTAAGGTTATGTAGGTGGTTTGAATTCATTTTTGAATCTTAAGAAATAGTATTGTCTATCAACATTCCTTAAACAACCGATGTTTGCGCTAGTATTTGGGAGAAGTTATTCGAGTAAAGGTCAAATCGAGTAAGTATTGAGGAGCAACTTTAAATTTAAAAATTTCGACGAAATTTTGGGATTTGAGAAATTATTTTCAGTCAATGTAATTTTTGAGGACCGAATTGAGGCAAAGAAAAGCGACGACAGTCAGAGGATTCCAAGAAAATATAACCATCGAATCAAAATTTGAAAATGTGGCTGACAAAAAACAGTGCATAAAAAAACTCTTGGTCTTTAAGAACCCCAAAAAACTCCATCTCTCTGCGTGGATTCGACTTCCGGCTGTCGTGGGAGACAGACGTCGACCACGTGGTCAGAAAGTCAGGTTAATGTGAGTTATTGTACAGCCGTTCGATGTGCATCGCAAAGTTATTTTATTGTTGTGAAAGTTTTGGGCATTCGTGATATTATTTCGAGTGAGACAATCCCGTTTGTCCACGGAAGCGGAGCCGAAGTTGTGGCTATAGTCCCCGATTACTGGGATATTATCTTGTAATAGATGGGACATAAAAAACAAGCAAGCAATTTCTATCTGCATTTTTTTACCTTGCTTCCTTATTGGGTGCATTTATCCAGCACTCCCTCTCTCAAGTAATCTCTTACATAATCAAGGCTTCGTCCTTGGAACACAGGAGTCTCGCTCGAAGCAACCCTGTGTTCCGATTGTTTTTTACCTCACTCACATTTACTATTTTTGCAATGCACGATGTAAAGAACGGCGGACATTCACACACATAAATGAATATTTTTGCATTGCACATTATTATAAACGGCGTACTTTCACACACATAAACTGACTCCCATCTCCTACGTGGTCTTTGCCAGCAACACTATCACGTCTGCTCGCTACCACGTTGGAAACGGAACTGACCATCTCAGAAAACTAATAAATGTGCTTGGGACAAAAACAAAATAAATAAAACCAGTAAAACATATTTTAATACGGAAAGAAGTAACAGGAAACGTAACGAACTCAAGTCAGTAAGAAAGTGGCACAGAGGTGACAGAGACGGGAAACAGAAAATCCATCAAAATGAAGGAACATTCAATAAAGAAATCCCCACCCGGGGGGAATATGCACTGGGTTAGCGCTCGACTCGTGATCGAAAGATTCTGAGTTTAAAAAGTGAGAGTTTAAATTATAAATCCTGTAGCCGAGCTGAGGATGTTCCTCGACGATTCGCTGATGCGTTCAAATTAACAGCGCTGCTCCCAAGGTGCGGTATGGAGCTAAAGCCTACCCAGAACACTTTGTGAATGGTACATTATATGTTGTGAATGTCACCGAGATGCATACAAATCTGTGGTAAAACCGACATAACCTCGATCTAATCCGCTAACTTCACTCAGGAAGTATATCCAAGTTTAATTCATGAAAACGTGTCAGCAACATGCGCAGGAGACTCCAAAATGTTATTAAGACTCAAAGAGAGTAAACGTTATCTGAGTAGGAGACTCTATTCCCCATAAGACAATGGTGACAGTAATAGAAAGAGATGAAAGATCATTTGTGAGTCATAGTGATGTATATGGACATGTCATGGCCACCATTTCCTCTGGACAGTGGCGGACTAGTGCACTCCGCACTCTGGTATCTGAGAGTTATAGGCTCTTGAATGTATATTGGACCACTCTGTAGGTTACGTGGCCCCCCAGCAAAGAGAGTAAACGTTATCTGAATAGGAGGTACTAATAAGCTCTAGCCAATCAGAATTTTGTAACATTACCGTGTCATAGTGACGTACATGGACATGAGTGCAGGTGGCCCGGGTAACATTCAGAGTGGTCCAATATACAACCAAGAGCCTGTAGCTCTCAGATACCAGAGTGCGGAGTCCGCTAGTCCACCACTGTCCAGAGAGAATGGTGGCCATGACATGTCCATATACGTCACTATGACTCACAAATGATTTTTGATCTCTTTCTATTAGTGTCACCATTGTCTTATGGGGAATAGACTCTCCTATAGCTCGTCCAGTATTGAAACGTCTACTTTGGCCTTCCTCTACCTAACAACCAATTTTTCTTGAAGATGCCCGAGCCATTGTCTAACTGTGGCTATTAATAGAAATTCCATAAGGGTACCAAATTATTTGGTATAGGCGAAACACGAGACGTTGTTTTTGGCGTACGAGTTTTGTAATGATGGTCCGACTTCTATTCAAAATTGGTGTGCAGGGGTTTTTGGGGTCGGAGATTATGATTTTTTTGTCAAAGTTGAATAAATAACTGCACTACCTATTTATTAATCAAACAAACCTAACCTTTCAAACGCTGCATGACAAGCCACTGGTGAAGATTAGCCGTAGCATAAGCAGCCACATCAAATCGAGTCCACTCGTATTTTCCCCCTCTCTACCTACCAAACGGTCGTTTCAATACTGGACGAGCTCTACTCTCGTTTATTCTCTTTGGGCCACCAGTACTCATGTCCATGTACGTCACTATGACGTGTTAATGCAACAAGATTCCGATTGACTAGAGCTTATTAGTACCTCCTATTCAGATAACGTTTACCCTCTTTGATTAACAGGTCTATTCCGTAAAAAGCTGTTATTGAACGATCCGTTATCAAACGATTGTCGGTAGCCGGCTCTTAACGATGCGTGTGAACGATATGTCAAAAATACTTATTCCTTAAAAGGTGTCGCTAGAAATGACCTTGGCAATTTCAGTAAAGATATCCAATGAATGTTTTCAGGATGGTTAATGATAATTTTTCGATCCGTGCTGAATGTTGCTAACTTAACAACTGTTATTTCATAATCAAATGTCAGTATAGAATATAGAAGTCTTGTCTATGATCAGGTATTCGCATAGAATTGTAATTATAATATACTGACTAGAACGCGCTTAGTCTACTGCGCACCCGAATTTCGTGGCACCCTTATGCGATATGCAAGGAGATATGCAAGGAGGACACCAAACAATGAAGAAAAGTATGACTTCATAAGCATATTACATGCGTGCGACGAAGATAATCAATTGAACGTATGACGGAAGTATTTATATCATATATTTGTAAACATAACGGCGTTGTCGGTTGGCACTTATAAGCGTTGCCAAATCATTTGGGTTTTCTTTAATTTCTTTGTGTTCGGTTTGGATGTGTCTTTGTGCTTTGTTGCCCTTTTTGTTATAGTGATCATAGTGGATAAATTAAAAACTGTTATATATATATATATATTTAATGAAGTGTTACATTAGTTTGTAGTAGTAGGTAATGATATGTGGCCATGCTTATTCATACATATCGCCTTTTCAGTGTGTCCATGAAGTAACGCATACATTCATTATTAGCTAAATAAACAATATCATCAAAAATTCCCGAAACAGATCGATTTTCTATTTTTATTTACTGTTTTTTTAAATAATAATCCAATATACAGGGTGATATCTACCTTCGAGTGATGACGTCATCAGCGGTTTTATTAAGTGAACACCCTAATTTTTTAATTTATGAGTTAACTTGCTGAGCTGATTCCAAAAATATATCACAAGCTGCGTCAAATTGGTAGAGGGTGGGCAACAACACAAAAGGTGTTTTAAAAATTTTATTAGAAAGTTATAGGATACTGTATTTTTACTAAAAACGAAATGAAGAATAAATGTATTGAGAATTATTATATGAAATCACGTAGTTATGTAGCTACTGGATACACTACCAAAGTTGCATCAAAATGTTGCGGTGCGCCTTCTGCGGTCTAAATTATTGGCTATTTGAATATCAGGAAAAAGCTGGATCAAATCAGGAATTAATGTATGTTGTAAGAAATCCAGATGCCGACAAAATTACTTCTCGTCTTGTTGGTTATTTTAATTAACTGTAGGTCTACCTTGGTTTGGTGCATCCCTCACGTGTCCTAATTTTCTGTATTTTCGCTCTATTCTGCTTACAGTAGATTGTGAAATAGTGTAACGTAAATAAACTTAACTTGGTTTTACTAATTTATTTCACACTTAAATTTACAACTAATTTATATTACTAGCTACGCCACTGTATCGCTCGATGTTATCGACTGCTGAGACTGCCACTCCCTCTTGAGGGCTGCCTATTTACCTCCGTTACAGAATTCTCGATGTTTCCAATTCTGGCAGTTGGCAACCAGCATGTTCCAGTTGTTTCCAATATCGACCGTTGTTATCTGCGGCGGCGGACTGATTGTTCTCGAATATCTCCGGGGATGATATCATCGTTGTCGATGGCAACGACTGAGGCGACAGGTCCGGCCTAGGTTCGTTACATTGCCCTTTTCTTGAAGACATTTCGTCCCGAAATGTCATCCTTGGAGTGTGACGATATCTGCATGACTCTATCTGCACCGTGAAGTTCGATGGAAGTAACACTCCACCGTCTTCATGATCGGTCGGGAAGAGGGTTACAACAAACCAAAATCTTGACGCCGCTGGATCTGAATATCGCCTCCAGCATACTTCTTATGACTCTCCAGTCCAACCCATCATACCACAGGACAATTTTGAATTGCTAGATCCAATTGGATTCTGGTCCACCATAGTATCTCTTAGTTTGGGAGACTCTTCCAGACATCTTCATGGGACGGTTTATCTTGGGAATGCCTCTTGGAACTAGGTAGTAGATGTTTCTCTGGCCTTTTTCAACTGTAGCACACCACCAACTTCTGGATTCTGCCCGCAGTGTTTGAGTTGACCAAATTTCTGAGAACACTACGGCGATGCCCCTGGACATTCGAAGATCTTCTGCACACAGTGTGCTAGTGCGTAGTCAGCAGGCACCTCGAAAAGGTCTCGTGACTCCTCTCTAGTAACCCCATGTAGAACTTTCTGCCCGTTTGAATACAAGGACATAAACTTTCAAACGTCATATCATCCTCCGGTGGCCTGAGGGTGCGAATTTGGTCATGGTTTCCAGCGTAGGCCAATCCAGTTGAAATGAACGACCCTTGGTTTCCCTCGGGTGGCTTCCGGATCTGGTACACAAGGTCGTTTATCCTTTTCACGATTTTATACGGGCCTTCCCACGAGTTCCGCAACTTTGATGATAGTCCACGACGACGTTTGGGGTTGTACAGCCAAACCAGGTCATCAACCTTAAATCCTCCAGCGTCGGCCTTGATGTCATAGGTCTTCTTCATTTTATCGCTGGCACTCTGGATGTTCAACCGGACTCGTTCGTGGATGTCGTCCATTCTCTGCCGAAGTTTGCTGACGTAGTCCTCTCCCGCAGTGTCTTGTCCTGGCGGTATCCCAAACTTCAGGTCACAAGGCAGTCGCAGTTCTCGGCCCATTATAATACTACCAGGAGTTTGACCGGTTGACTCGTGTACTGCGGATCGATAGGCCATCAGGAACAAATGAAGATACTGGTCCCAGTCTCTTTGATGGTCAGAGACAACCTTGGACAAGTGGCGGTTGATCGTCCTGTTCATCCGTTCCACCATTCCATCGGACTGCGGATGTAGGGCCGTGGTTCTTGTCTTGCGGATGTTCAGCAGTAGACATATTTCTTGGAACAGGTTGGATTCGAAATTTCTGCCTTGATCCGAGTGCAGCTCCATTGGAATACCGAATCGACATATCCACTCTTTCACCAAGACGTCGGCGACGGTGATGGCTTCCTGGTTGGGCGGGGCATAGGCTTCTGCCCACTTACTGAAGTAGTCCATTGCCAAAAGGATGTATTTATTCCCGTGGTCGGATATACGGGAAACGGGCCGGCGATGTCAATGGCGATTCTCTCGAACGGGCTGCCTACGTTGTACTGACGCATCGGGGCCTTGGGTCGTATTCGAGGTCCATTGCTAGCAGCGCATACAGCGCACTTTCTGCACCAGTCCTGGACGTCAGCTTGACAATTGGCCCAGTAAAACCGTTGCCTCACTTTCTGCAGGGTCTTCGTCACTCCCAGATGTCCTCCAGCGACTCCATCATGGATTTCCCGCAGCACTTCCTCTCTTCTGTTCCTGGGAACAATTATTTGGCGTCTGTCTTCCCCACCAATATCGGCCTCCAACACACGTTTCAGGATCCCATTGTCCAGAATAAGAGAGTTCCATTGTGCCCAATAGGACTTAACAGCCGGCGAGTAGCCTGCGACTTCCTGCCATGATGGTCTTCGATTGCCCTTCTTCCAGCTGACGACTGAGCCAAGGTCGGGGTCTTTCTCTTGGTCTTTCTGGATCTTGCTGTCATTCCAGTTGTCATCCATTGCCGCGGTTCTACAAAGTGTTGCTTCTTTCTCTTCTGCTCGTCGGCAATGTGAGCAATCATCTGGACATGGTCTTCGCGACAAGGCATCTGTATTCTTATGGCTAGTTCCTGCTCGTTGTTCGATCTCGAAATCAAATTCTTGGAGTCTCTCGATCCAACGTGCTACTTGACCCTCAGGTTTTTGAACTGTAAGAGCCATTTGAGAGCTGCATGGACATGTTCTCAACAGGAATCTTCTTTCATACACGTACTTGTAGAAGTGCTCCACTCCCTTTACAACAGCTAACAGCCTCGCCTGGTGACACAGAATTGCGCTCTGGTTTGCTGAGCGTCTTGCTGAAATAACCAATGACCTTCTCCTGTCCCTCCTGGATCTGAGATAGGACAGCTCCAAGTCCCACGTTGCTGGCGTCCGTATCCAAAATGAACTTCCTGTGGGTAAGGGATAGCTCAGAACAGGTGCGTTAATCAAAGCTCCTTCAGCTTCCTGAACGAGTCTTGCATTTTCGGGCCACTGGAACTTTGTTTGACCTTCCGTGAGCCTGGTCAGTGGTTTAGCGATGTTTGCGAACCCCAGCACATATCGGCGATAGTATGTGCACAAACCAAGGAAACTTCGAAGTTGGTGAATGTCTTTGGGATGGGCCAATCCTTAACAGCTCTGATCTTCTGGTCATCCACTGCTACTCCTTCCCAGAGACAACGTGGCCGAGGTATCGTACTTCTTTTTGGAACAGATGGCATTCTAGGGCTCAGCTTCAATCCGGAGTTCCTCAGTCGCAGGAATACTTCCTCCAAGTTTTTCACGTGGTCTCGAACGATCTGCCGACCACAATTATGTCGTCGAGATACACTAGACACGTGTTCCATGAGAGTCCTTTCAGCACTGTCTTTATCAAT
>JAFIRS010007602.1:0-23538 GCA_018342105.1 Gonioctena quinquepunctata | reverse complement strand
GAATCCAGTCGTTACCCTCTCAACGGACATCTTGAAATTCTTAACCTACAACCGCCATATTTTTTCTATACATGGCTGGGGCCCCCATAATGCCTTCAGATATCTTCAACTTCAGTGACAACACTCAGAGACCGATAAACATCTCAGGCAAGACCCCCCTATAACGGACATCTTGAAATTCCTAACCTACAGCCGCCATGTTTTTTTCCAATGATAGGCGGCCATGTTTTTTTCTCTTAGCGGCAGCTATGTTTTTTTTGGGCCCCCCAAAATGACCTCCATAACGTTCCCAGCTGTCTCAGACCTCAGTGCCCCAAACCAGTGGCGGTGCGGGAACAGGTGGCGGGAGTAACACGTATCCCCTTAGCTTATCTACTTTGTTATCTCTAAAACCATATATTCCAAGTTTGCGAAGTAATACATCATGATTGGCACAATCAAACGCTTTGGGAAAGTCACACATAATAACGGCAGTTGTTTTCCTATTGTTGATTTAGTATGCAATAGCTGCAAAAATATAAAGATGGTGTTTGTTGTTTACTTTTTATTTTGAAAGCCATATTGATGTCCACTCAAAATCTTGTTGGTGCCAAAAAATTCCATAAATTTGCGTTCTATGAATTTCTCAATTATTTTGCCAAATGTTGGTTTCAAGGATATCGGCCTGGCGTTGGACGGATCTTTCCTATTACCACCCTTATGAAGGTATAACCTTAACCACCACATGATTTGAATAATTTGACTCCGTACTTGTGGCATTTACCGAATATATAATGACGGAGAAGTCGGCTTCGAAATGGTACCTTCGTCTCGTCAATACAGACATATTTGTTCTGAACATTTGCTCTTCGGAACTTTTGAATTAGCGACTTGAGCACGGGTAATATTTTTGTTGGCCTATCACCATCACCAACCATTTCTTCTTTCGAAAAGTGGACATTGGAAAAAAGAATCTCAAACCTAATTCTTGACATACCATCGTATTTTTCCACGTCGCTTTGATATAAGATAGTCCAGCTGAAATAATTTTTAAAAGTTGCTTCATGGTCCAACTCCATTCACATTAGCATTCCTAAGAAAACCAGAATTTCAGACTGACCTGTGTTCCTCATTTGCGTCAATAATGAGGTGTTCTGGAGTGTTCCTTTCATTATTTCTGCTTCCATTTCTCCTGTATGTATAGATGGGGTCAAAACGTTTTTTCCTGAAATCTTTCGATTCTAAATTACGGGCCCTCGAAGTTACAAAATGATGGCGCAGCCAGTTGGGAAGGAAGTCTTCATAATTTATTTATTGATTCTGAAATTGCCACCAATCAAGCTATCGAATCATGTGTCAGAAAATGTTATTTTTTAATGGAAACAAAAACAGAAATTCTATTTTTGTATAAACCTTAAACTTTTCAATCAAAAGTTGGTGAAAGATCCAAATCTTCCTAAATTCTTCATAATATTTATATGTGACTCAAATAAAAAGAAAGAAATATAACCTACATACAAAGATATATACAGTACTTACTTGGTTTTCAATCTTAATATCACTTAGAAAAGCAATATCTAATATTTAACTTTGAAATCGAGAAATGTCAAAATACAATGCTGAATGGAATTATATTTGAATGTTTGCATTTCAATGGAAAGATGTTTCTGTTTTTTGTTTGGTTAATGGTCCTTGTGATTGAATTTATATGTATATTTTATGATGAATAAATTGATTGATTGATTGATTGAATCATTTTTGATACCTTTTTCAGTTTGGTTACGGTTTGATATCTATATTATTGTTGGCAGCGTTTGTAGAAAGGTGTTGTTTCCATGGTTGTTTTTTTCACTCTTGCTAGATATTTTCTTGTGTTCATTTCTTGAATCCTTGGTATATTATCATTGGGGGTTTATTGGTCTTCAGGTTCTTGGTAAATAGAAAGCTTGTTAAATAGAAAGACGTGTCGTCCTCGACCGAGGAGTTTTTCAATTTATTCTGTAAATAATAGACGCCATTTTCGTTTTTTTTTCCATAAATGTGAATGATTTACATAAACAGGAAATTAACCCATTTGGTACGTACCTAGGCGGGATAAAATGGGAAAGTGAAGTGTTGTAGTTCACATGCATTATGTGAATCTTTGTTTGTTTTTAAATTTTTCATTTTTATTGTTTGAAATTCTGGAATACTTCAGTTTGATTTAATGTCGTTCTCGTATGGGAGACAGTGTGAAGCAGCCGGAAGTTACTGATTACTATTGTGATGTGTCAGTTTCTGTTATTTTGGATTTGGGACTTTGCTGTTGTAGGGGGGATTGTTTGCAATTCGTTTGAGTCGGGATATACTTGGATTTGTTTTCACAGTGTGGGGGCAAATTATAAAATTGTGTGGTAATTTATGTTATTTATGTCTGTTCTATAATTCATCGCGTTTAAGTTTTTTTATATATATCATTTCTTTGATTGTTCCTTTCTCAAGATTTCTTCATAATCTGGTATGTTGGTATTTTCGAAGTTTGGATTATGATTTTCATTTATCATATATATTTATTGAGAGCGGTGCAGGATTTGGTCATGTATTCGTGTCCTTTTAGTCTATTACCAAGGAAATCGTATTTGGTTAGGATATTTTTGATGTTTTCAGAAAAACTTTGTATGTAGGTTATAGCAGTTTTATTTAGGTCGATGTTTTTTTTTCGTGGTATGGATGATTGGTTGTAATGTTTATGGGTTCTCTGTTGAATGATGTTATTTATGAATTTAAGGGGGTAGTTATTATTAATTAGTGTGTTTCTGACTTTTTCTGAACATTTTTTTCTTAGGTTGTTGGGTTGGGGATGCCGGCTACTACGCTTTTTTTGTGTGAGTGGGGGATTTGATATGTAGTTTAGATACCTTCTAGACCATGTGCTTTTGGTATACCATTGTGTGAGAATGTGGTCTTTTTCTCTGATGAGTGTGACATCTAGGAAGTTTTTTCTGTGATTGGATTCGTTTTCGTGTGTTGATTGTAATTTTGTGTGGAATGAATTGAAAACAATTGTGATTTCATTTAATTTTGTGGATGGGATGGCCATAATGCAGTCATCTGCATATCTTTTATAGAATGATAATCTGAAATTTAATTTTGAATTGACATCTTCATTTATTAGTTGGGCAATGGTGCTTGAAATGGGGAAGAGCATTGCGCAGCAATCGATTTGTAGGTATTAGTTATTTTGATATCGGAAGTAGTTTGTAGATGGTTAGTTCAATGCTGATGAAATCATTCATGGGAAGGATGTTGTGGTTTTTTAGGATATCCCATTTTTTTGTTATAATTTTATCAACAATTTCATTCACATCAAGTAAGATGAGATCGTGGTCTTCTGGAATTGTGATTTCATCAATGAATTCTTTGGAAAAACCTTCTAATCCACAACTCCAACCTTCCAAAATTTACGGATTACTAAAGTTGCATAAGAAATTTATTCCCTAACGGCCTATTATAGGTATCAAGTATACAATCCCCATTTTACAAATTGTCAAAATTCTCATCCAACATCATAGCAAACATCACCGGAAAAAACGAGTACTATATCAAAGACTCATTCTCTTCCAAAGGATCAATTGATGAAATCACAATTGCAGAAGACCACATACTCTTCTCACTTGTCGTTGTTTCCTTATATACAAATTATCCTGATGGAATTGTCAGAAAAATTATAAAAAATAAATGGGCTATCATAAAAAACCACACCACCGCATCCATGAATGATTTTATTGAAGGCATTGAACTGACTTTATCTACAATTCATTTCCAATACCAAAATAACTTCTACCAACAAATCGATGGCTGCACAATGGGTTCCCCCTCACTACCAGAAGACGATCAGCTCAATGTTGTCTTGGCAGTGCATGGAAATCATCACACAACATTCGACCAATTGGCTCCTGATTTCAATATGGCAGCATCTACAGTCCACAAAATTCTGAGAAAAGCTTAGCACCATCCTTATAAGGTATGGCTCATCCATGAGCTGAATGAAGGCGACTTTGATCGGTGAAATCAATTCTGCGAACATCTACAACAGCTATGCAATAATGATGATAATTTTGGGAAGAATATAATTTTTTTCTGACGAGACTTCGTTTGTTTTAAACGGCCACGTCATTAGGCAAAATTGCCGTTATTGGGCTACCGAAAATCTATGATGCATGATGGAGTATCACACTCAAAATCCACAGAAAGTGGATGTATAATGTGGCCTAGTCGGCGGAAGAATGATGGGTACCTATTTCTTTGACGTGAACCTGACTGGTGCAATATATTTGGATTTTATTCGATTCGACCCTATTCCTGCACTGATAGCTTCGTATCCAGATCTAGAGAAACCCGATGTTCCGAGAATTGATTTATTCTTCCAACATTATGCAGCAGATGTCCGCGACTATTTAGATGTGGTGTTTTCGAATCGTTGGATAGGGAGAAGGGGGCCAATTGGGTGGCCAGCTAAATCTCCAGATCTGACCACACTTGATCACTCCTTGTGGAAATACTTGAAGAGTGAAGTGTATGTTGATAGACCGGAGAATTTTGAAGATTTAAAAGCAAGAATTCGTCACGAGATACAATGTATACCTCCTGACGTTATTGGCTACTGTCAGATAGCAAACGTTGCACAATTTGAACATTTGATTTGATCGTTGTTTGAAGCCATCATTGCCATCAAATTTGGCATTTTCAGATTTCAAAATAGTTTTTGTTGTTTTATTTTCATTTTACCCATACTTATAATCACCTTTTCACATTTCGTTATGAAAAATGGAGTTGCCTTTAAAAAAATACCGATGACTTCATTTCTCCTACACGAATCGTTCTGTATGTTATAATTTAATCTGAAAGAATGCCCAAATAAAAATAGAATTCGATGGCTTCGAGCGTTCTTTCCAAAAATTATTCCTTTAATTTTTTACGAATTCATCCACTACTTTACGGATGCACTGTATACAAACCCAATGCGTGATATATTTTTGAAATCAACTTCCATGAAAATTCCAAAAATTGAATAATATGTAGGGTGTTCTATTTGAAAAAATTGTGGACGTCTCCAGTCGAACGTAGATCACCCTGTATATTGATTTTTCCTTATAAATATGGCAAATTGAGATTTAAAATCGACCTGTTTCAGAAGGTTCCTCAGAAATGTATAGTTTGGCCGAAAATGAATTCATTCAGTACCTTACAAAAGCACTTTATGTATGAGTACACTCCCTGTAGTTTTCTGTATAGCTCTCTTTTTTCATTAGATCAATACCGTTGGTATTGTTTTTTGGTGAGGACTTTCTGGAGGCGTTGAGCTGGGGCTAGCTCTGTTATCTCTTCATACATCTGCATCCATATTCTCCTATTGAATTTTCTGAGTTCCTTGTTGTACTCAGTAAGAGCTGCTTCGTAGTCTTCCCAGTGTCTCAGACTTTCAGCTCTATTGAAGAGTTTCTCAACTTTTTTCCTAAGTTTGGCTAACTCTTTAGTCCACTGAGGCACATCTCTCTTGACTGCTTTTTGTTCATCTGGGTAGCTGATTTCATATGCTGTTGTTATAGCATTTTGAAGCTGCCTCAAACTGTATTGAGTTTCTGCTGAATCGATTGATATATATATATATATATATATATGTATATATATATATAAACATATATATATATATATATATATTGTTATGTTATGTTATGCCAGTTGTGAATTTTAAAATACTAAAAACCCACAAAAGGAATAATTACTAGATGGTTAATGGTTTCAAGAGTTTTTTTGTGAATAACTTTTGAAATTCTATGTATATTGTGAGCCTAGGTAGAATATGGATAGATGAAAATGTCAAAATACTATAAAACAATCAATTTCATACACTGTCAAAATTATTATAACTCATAATTGCTCAAAAGACAATAAAAAGTCCAAATTTAAAAAAAATTCAGGAATAAAAAGTAATCAACACATTTATAAATTTGAAACATACAGTATATGAAATTGTAGCTAACTAAAAGTAGCCAATGATAGAACAGCAAATGTCTTTATAAAAATAACCAATCAGGGAATAGATGGTCAGGTGTAAAATTGGAAATTGTGGGAGAGTAGCAATGAGATGGTATCAGAAGCAATTATTATTGAAATTTGTAAATAATGATAAGAGTGGAAAAATAATTGTATATATAAGTTATGCAATATAAATATAAACAGTGAAAAGTGACAATTTAGTGCACGAATTCAAAAATTCAAATGAAAAAAACAAGGAGAAGAAGATGTATCTAGGCGATAGAAAACAAAGCTTCAAGGGAGATCGAAAATAAATTTCCAAGCGGATGCCACGCAAAAATTTTACCAAAAGAAAATTGGAATAATCCCATCATTTGGTAAACAAAACCAATATCACCTTCATGATAACATATCCACGGATTCAAATGCTGATTTCCGCATCTATATAGTTCCTGATTCATGGTATTGCAGTCCTGACAGCGATTGGAGAGAGGAGACATTCTGATCCATGGTATAATTAGAACACCAACAGTTCCAACCAGGTATAAAACTTTAATAGTGCTCTTCCGGTCCTGAACTATTTCACAAATAACATATTCCACATTCGAAGAACTTTATTGAACAATAACAGAAAACTTCACTCTCACGAAAAAAGTGAGGTTCTGTTTATCTATCCATGATCTGATTCATTATTATTATCCGTGAATATTTGTTTGATTCACCCTAGTATAAGTTATTTCTTGTAGGCCAGGTATTTTAAGTCTTCCTGAATAAAGGAGATAATTGCTTTATGATATTTTGTTGTTTGTTTTCTCACAGTGATCAATAACATACTAAAGACCATTCAATAAACTGAAGTTAGCCAGCAGTGGCAGTGTCTCTATTGCTTTGAACCGGCCACCTTGAGATAAGGGCGTACCAACTGTAGTTTAGCCGTGGTGAGGAAAATAATAATTGTTGGTGGCGTGACGAGAGAATAATGACGTTCGCTGGCAATTATTATTACAGCATACAATACAGGGGCAGAAATATCTGTTTATATCATATCAATTTGGCTCACAAAAAATTAGCAAAAATTATTAGCTATCTTACCATATAAAAAACAATTAGAATTTTAATATATTAAAAATTACAATATATATATATATATATATATATATATATATATATATATATATATGTAAAGTATGATTCATATATTATATTATATATATTTAAAGTTCAACTGTATTGAGTCTCTGCTGAATTCGATTGATATATATATATATATATATATATATATATATAATTAATATATATATATATATATATATATATATATATATATATATATATATATATATTATTTATATATATATATATTATTTATATCAATATATATATATATATATATATATATATAAACATATATATATATATATATAACATGCTCTAGTCAACGCATTTGTATCAAAATGTCATGTCTATCTATTGTCGTAAGTAGGTGACCAACAATACATTCATGTAGAATACCCAATAAGAATAATATGAAAATTTAAAATCATGAAAAAACTTTGTATTTCAAGTAGATCAAATGGAATACAAGTTAGAACATCCTGTATAGTAAATCATATCAGGAGGAAACCCAACAGCGAGATGTCAAAAATGATGCGAGGCAAACAATGAAATATAAAAACTATGAACACAGAAAAATGTCAAATATGAATTTGATCCAAATCTGTAGATATGATATAAGGTCTAGAATAGTAAATTGTGTATAAAATCATCAGAATAAGTTAGAATCACCAATTATCGGTTAGAAAGTAGCAATATATTTAAAATTTTGTGAAAATAAACAAAATGTGCGGGTTGCCAAGAGGAACTGTAACAAAGCTTGGAAGGAGATGAAAAGTTGATAAAAAACGAAACCACGTATGAAATTTTGGAAAAAAAGTTATAGCAAATTATAAAAAGAAAAACAAGCAAAACCCTCAAAAAAATGTTATAATTAATTCAGAAATCAATGGGAGAATGAACACATAAGAAAATTCTACTCACCCTAGTAACGGAACAAGAAATCCTGTCAATGATATACTCAGGTACAAAAGTTGGTTTTATGCAAGCAAGGTGTATTTTCCAGTAGCACGAATACTTCCAAGAGGCAGCAGAACACCACACAAGAAGAATAACAAGGTACTTAATACGCAGAACTGACTGAAGTGCAACGATCAGGTCTAGAAACTCATGTTATTTGATTACTTGTGTCCTTTTCGGTTGAACATTTGATAATTATCGATGCTAACGGACTTTTCATAACTTTCAAACATTCATTCAACAAGTATTGATCACACGTGACAAATTTCACCATTTCAAATCACTGTTTTTAGTTCCATGAGGTAGTTTACGCAGAGTAGGTCAGTTTTTAAGGATTTATTTGAATAAAAAACAAATATTTGGCGATTTTCTGCAACCTGTGTTTATATTTTGAGCACCTAACCATATATTTTTCCCACTGCACAGCGTATTTGACATCAAGCATTGCGCCAAGTTGGCACTATTAGCACTATTGAACCGACTGCTGATATTAGAGATGACTCATTCTTCATAGGCGTACCGACTGAGCTGGGATAAGGTGAAAAAAATGTTGAAAAAGGGTAAGAAAACATAGCCGGAGTTTCATTTTTGTTATGATAGGTATTCATTTTAGAAATTATTGAAAAGATGAGGAAATCAGGGAAATCAAATTATGAATCATAAATTAATAATAAATAAAGTACATATCATAACAATGTATATATATATATATATATATATATATGTTTTCTCGAGATGCTTTTCATAAGCATCCCAGTTGCTCAATTTAGGTATCTTATATCCCTCGAAGCTTATTTCTGATGACTCCAAGTCGAATCATCAGATACACGTCAGTTGTGAATGTGGTTAGTTACAATTGAATCTGGAAGGAATAAATCGAAAAGCTCTTTCCTAATCTTATTTATGAAGGTGGATTTGTTACCTCTATTGACAATGTCTACGTTAGTAGCAGGCAAATATTATTGAAGGTACTCACTCCGTGCATTCGTGCCCGTGCTTCCCCATGAGCGTCGCAGCACCGAATGAAATGCATATTTCATCTTTGATACCATCGGATGAGGCTTTGGACTTCCTCTGGTAGTGGTTATGTTGGTAAGTATCCTGGGAAGTAAGCGAAGGCTATAACCATCGGCCTCTTGCCTGCTTCAGTTGGCACCACCACAATGGCGGTTATCCAATCTCCAGTGGAGGACTCTGGAACAGTTATAAATTTAGATTTGGAACCAAGCGATAGAACTGCTCGCGTGTTGCGATATAGTAGCTTATATCCTTTTATAATTCTTGAATACGTCCTCTATTTATCCAGGGATTTCGAATCAGCCCTATATTGATATTTTCTTCAGTAAACCTGCTTCCAGCACATCAGTGGCTACTTTTGAGTATTGTAGGTTTATCTGAAGAGCCTCGAGTCTTGTGTCCATTTTGTGTTGGATGTCCTTGGAATTTCCCCCTTCTGCTTCCTCCTGTCACTACAGGCCTTCGCTTTTTTCTCGGCCTGAGGCACCCCTTTACCTTTACCTGCACGTTTCTCCCAGATCTTGCACCATTGTCATGCTTTTCAGCGTGTACCTTGATGCTTTCCGCACTCTTCCAGATGCCAGGTTCGGACTTGAAATCAAGTGTGGTCCCTTTGGGCTTACCAATCCTTGGTCTCATCTTATAGTGTACCACAAACCCGGTTTCTGTTGACTGAAAGTCAACTGAGAGCTTGAGGAGTTCTAGAGTGCCTTCGGGTGCTCTGTGCCAAGTACCAAGATTTCATTGTGAGGCATTCTGCCTCTTCAACTATTCAGCACCCTCCCATTGTTTGATATCATGGACACTTCATGGTGGTGTTATCGACATACATCAACGCCACCCAGATTGGTCTGTTGTGCGAGCTGTGAAAATGAGGATTGTCTTCCATACGGGCTCCGTTATTAGGAGGGTATCCGTAGAGTTCATGAGCAGAATGCCCACCCTAATCCCCCCAATTACTTCACTGGAGGTTGGTGTAGTGAGCATTGAGGCACTGCTGCCTCTTTTGGCGTGTTATATAAATGGAAATAATTATGTCAGTAGATAATATATGTGCGATAGTCCGTGAGCCAACTATGAAGATGGAGTGTATTACTTGACGAGTAGAAACTGATGATTCTATTTCACAATGTGATAGCTGCCAGATTACAACGCACAGGGGATGTTCAGGACTGGATGAATGCGAAGATTGCCAGAATGGAATTGAGCTTATTCCTGAATTATGAACGAAGCTTGATAATCTGGAGGTAGACATAAAGGGCTTACAAAAAAAAGTAACTCGTCTTCTCTTTCGCAAAGATATAGTGAAGAATGGTTCACTGAACAAAAAGTTAGCAAAGTAGTAGAGAGGCAACCACGTGCTACAAACGTCATTATTTTCAATGTTGATGAATCAAGAAAACCAACCCAGACAGAAAGAAACCCAGAGGATGGAAAGGCGGTTGATGCTGAACATAAACATTTCAATAGATGAAAACAATGTAAACATTTTCAGATCATGGAAATATTTACCAAACGAAGTTACTCTCCAGTTACTTGAAACGGAATATGTTCTCAAAATGGACAACTCAATGATATACCAAGTATTAGAATTTATAACGATCAGACTAAAGTACACAGTAATTATTTCAAAGCTGAACTTTAAAAATATATTGATGACGGTGATAATAGCAAAACCACCGTATTCATCAATAATATGCCTACAATAATAAATAAACAAAATATTAAAAAACAAGAAATGAGTCCTGATATATTCTTAAATGCGGATATAGTTCATGTTATTGCTCAAAATGTTGTAAAAATCGAGATCAAATATCTAGAAATGAAAACTTGTTATTACTCTGAAGTTATTCCACCTAGTGAAACTAGAAAAACTGATGATATTGAAAATACTGAAAATCATCGTTATAATCACAAACATGTGGGATGTGATTCGACCAGGAGATATAGGGGTCAGGTAATAATATATCTAATAAAAAATTATTATAATTCATCAATTTTTACAACTCCTTATTTACGTGACAATTATTGGTGTAAGGTACTGAAAAAGTAATTTCAAAACATTCGTTGGATGTCTCTAACATTCTTCCTCAAGTTAAAATGCAAAATTCATTGGAGAATTCAATGAGGACTAAAAAGTTGAAAATAATAAGAATACAGCCATTGATCAAAAAATGTTTTCCTATGTGAAGAAGCGTGAGTTGCTTGATATCAGTTATCTCAGTATCATCATGAAAAATGAGTGAAGAGCAGCCTACGCATTTTTCAAATAAGAGAAAATTTTTTGGTCAATGAATTTATTACTGCCATATAACACCGACGTGGCCCTAATACAAAAACCATGGCTGGTCAAAGGGCGAGTATCAGCCCTCGGAACATCCAAGAGTGAGCTCATTTATAATCTAAACTGTGGAAACGCCAGATCCTGCATTATTGCCAGGAATGATTTGAAAGTCTTGAATCTGATACATTTCTGTTACAGGGACATAACAGCAATCAAGACGACCTATATCAGGGATGGAGTAGGAAGGAACATAGTACTAGCCTCCGTCCACATGTCTTATGACTCAACAAGCTCTCCACCATCAGAACAAGTGACGACCTTGGTTAAACACTGTGAGGACCACAAACTCCAGCTTATCATCGGAGCCGATGCAAACGCCCATAACACAGTGTGGGGGAGCACCAATACGAACACAGGAGGTGAGTCATTGCTTGAATTTATTGTCTCCAGTAACCTGGAAGTACTCAATAGAGGCAATGAGCCAACCTTCGTAACCCGTAACAGACGGGAAATCATTGACATCACTTAGGGCTCTCCTTTGGTGGTTCGGCACATCGGCAAATGGGCAGTATCTGAGGAATCTTCAAACTCAGATCACCGACACATACATGTGGAGATTGGCTATGCTAATGAACCTGCAGTAATGTGTCGGGATCCCAGAAAAACCAACTGGCCGGGGTACCGGGAGGAGCTCACAAATGTCAAAATCGTCAAACCTTACTCAAATACAATTCATGAAATAGAGCAAACCTCCCTCATGTTACAGGAGGCCATAATTACTTCATATCATAACAACTGCCCTTTGAAGCGCAGCACTATGTAAAGGGGTTTCTTCCCCTATTATCAAACTTTGGCGCTTTTCACTATTCTCGGTTTTCCTCGGGCGCCACCTTTAGCTTTATAGTGGAAAAAACCACTTTTGCTCCGGGCAGTCTCAGTGAAGAAAGACACTCCAGGGGTCAATATAGTCGTGACACTGTAACAGGGCCAGCAAGGCAGGCTTTAATTGCCTTTAACTGGGTTTCGGACCTGGGTGGCGACTGCGCACTAGATGTTTAAATTCTACTCAAGATAGTAAATGAAAGAATACTAAGAACAGGATAAACAGGTATATTAAAAATAATGAAATACAGTGAGGGCGGCTGACGGCGGCCTCAAGTTATCACAAAAAATGAACACATGGCAAGCACTATATACAGAGGAAGCGGGGAGGGTATTTTCAAGCAAGCGGGGTAAATTTAGCAACCAAAAGCTCTTGCGGTGGGGGGGGGGGTGTCGTACGGACTCGTATGCAGAAATTACCAGCACAGCTTTGAAATATATGTGCCTCTTACGATCATGCGCACATTGCATCTGCGGTACTTACAAACATTTCCTGATGTCTTTTACCTGATACAACATATTTACCAAACTCCGATCTCACTGCTTCGGCCAGGCCCGGGACGGTCGTGGACTGCTTCGGTCTTTGGCTCTCACTCTGGATACAAGTCGGCCGCGTGACTGCTTCTGCTGGGCTGGGCAAGCTACTAATTCTTTGAAATATGTCGAAACGGAACTACGGCCGGCTTCTCCCTCTTTTCCGAATCCCTCTCGAACGACTTATATGCGCTCGCCGTTTTGTGGAACGACTGACTGCTTTCTCTCGCCTTTGATCCAACGTCCAGAATATCGGCCTCCCTTCCTTCGTGACGTCAACGGCTGATCGGACACAGTGTCATGTTCTCGGTGGCGACGGCTGTGACGTCAGCTCGGTGCGCGCGTCTCTGTCTAGACTCAACTGTGCTGGGTGGCGATCGGACTGTTGGCTCGTACGTGAATGAATGCGATCTTCAGTGGAGACTTTGATTCTCGAGTTTTGCGTTCGATTCAAGTGCTTGCTCCAGAGTGGGGCGGGTGACGTACGATTGCTTTGTTTCGCTATGTGTTGCGAGGTGTTTTACGTAATCGATTCGGGAGGGCTATTTATTACGACATGTGTAATTCATGCTTCGCGAATTTATGTCGGACAAGAATGATATTTTTCCGATTATTATTAACGGAGATAGGGCTTTTATTTCTTACAGGGAGCTTTTGTCTTATAAAATAAGTGGGAAAATAGTAACTTCGTTACACACCCTTCCTACTTCGGGGAAAAAAAAACCTTTTTTTTATATGTTAACACCTGTGAGCCCGGATGGCCCTCGACGGAATTTGAACAAACAATCTCTACATTAAACTTCGCGGTTTTTCTTCATCTCTCTCATTTACCCAAAAATATTAGCTCTACCCACAAAAAAACTCAATATATACATCAGGTGCCCGCCAGGTGCCTACCCCCCTTGATAGTCGAACCCTTTATTCGGAGTAGGTCCACCTGATACAAAAAAAACGGAATAAAATATACTTAAATGTGGACCTCAAATTAGTCCCAAATGTCAAACAAAATAAACTCTTGCCTGGTTGCCGGAGAGCAACAAACAGGTCTACTGTGTACAATGATCATTGTACAACAAAAGACATATTACCGGTCAAAAATAAAAATTATAAAAATAGTCATACCACAATAATAAAGTAAAAAATCTTCCTGGATTGAATGCTGGCGTCCGCATCCTGATCCTACGGGTCTGTTCACGGCATCAAACTAATGGGTGCTGAACATCCGCATCGGGGATATGCGGGTCAGGATACGACATCAACATGGACATGGGTGCTGAACATCCGCATCGGGGATATGCGGGTCAGGATACGATATCAACATGGGTGCTGAACATCCGCATCGGGGATATGCGGGTCAGGATACCGTTGACATCGGGGCACGGGGCGTCGTCCTTCTTGTGCTGGTCTCCTTTGGGCTGGTCTCCTCTGGGCTGGTCTCCTTTGGGCTGGTCTCCTCTGGCTGGTCTCCTCTGGGGCTGTGTGACGTGGACCTTCCAGGGGCAACATGTCCCTTAGTTCACCTCGGTATCTGGGCTATGGGCTGGGCGCAGATCTTTAACATGGATCCGTAAGAACCGCTTGCCTGCCTGATTTTTCAGGTTATACACCACCGGTGATAATACGTGGGTCACCGTGTATGGACCGGAGTATTTTGGAGCCAGTTTCGCGGCAAAACCTTTTCGGCTGATAGGTGATGCTCCTTCTTCATTACCTGATCGCCAACATGACATCGCCATTCTCGTTGCCGGAGATTGTAGTGGCGGCTCTGAGTGGTGAAAGCTTTGGCCAGGTTGATTCGGACCATCTCAAACGTCTCCTGCAGGTGTTTGAGTCTCTCTGTGTGACTTGTGACCTCGGCTTGGTTAATTTCTCCTTCATCTTCCTTCGTGGGTGGTACCAGCGGTCTGTATATCGCCTTTGGTACCTCCATCTCCCTTCCAATGTTTAGGAATGCTGGAGAATATCCGGTGGAGTCCTGGCGGGCGGTATTGATCGCAAACAGTAGGTCGGCTAGGTGTGAATCCCATTTTCGGTGGTCCTGGTCACAGAATTGTGCGATCATCGTCTTGAGCGTCTTATTGGCCCTCTCGACTGGGTTTGCTTGTGGCGTGTATGGCGGTGTTCTGCGGTGGTTGATTCCAAGTTCCTTCAGCATATCCTCGAACAGGTGCCCTGTGAATTGGGTTCCGTTGTCGCTGAGGACTACTTTCAGACATCCGAAGCGGGTAATGATCTCCTCGTAGAGAGCTTGGGTGACGGCCTTGGCGGTAGCCTTGCGGATAGGCCGACACTGAACCCATTTCGTGAATCGGTCTTGGAACACGACCAGGAACGTATTTCCTCGGGTAGAGCGGGGTAACGGGCCAACCAGGTCTGTACTGACGCATGCCCAGGGTTGGCGGTTAGTCGAGGGTTGCATCTTGCCGGCTGGTTTCATCTGTGACGGCTTGAATCTCTGGCAGGAATCACAACTCCGGACATACTTGGCTACGTCGCGGAACATACCTGGCCAGTAATAGCGAGCGGCAATCCTGGCTATTGTCTTGGCAATGCCCATATGGCCGGCGGTGGGTGCATCGTGCATCTCCTCAGTATTTTGACCCTTGTCGCTTAGGGACACACATTTTCATGGGTTAGACAGTTCTGGCTCGTCAGGTCGTTGGAGTCCCAGAAATGGCGGTACAAGCGATCTTCTTGGATACAATAGTCTGGAAACATCTCTGGACTTCGTTGTACGTCCTCTTTCTTTTTGTCGTACCATGTGCAGACGGCTACTGGTTCGACGGCGGTCATCTCTTCGACATGTTCTCTGGTCTCCGTGCCTAATGGATCTCTTGATAGAGTATCTGCCACTTTATTCAGCCCTCCTCGGCGGTACTTGACTTCAAAGTCATATTGCTGTAGGAACATGCTCCAGCGGGCGAGGCGTCCTGCAGGGCTCTTGATGGAATGCAGCCAGCGGAGAGACTGATGATCGGTGATGACCCTGAAGTGGTATCCTTCCAAGTAAGGGCGTAGCTTCTCGATTCCCCATACAATCGCTAGGCATTCCTTTTCGGTCACGGAATAGGCCTTCTCTGCGGAGGTTAAGGATCGGCTAGCATACGCGATGACGTGTTCGTTGTCCTCTGTGGACTGCGTCAGGACCACTCCTAAGCCTTGATCGGATGCGTCGGTCTGCATGCTGAACGGCCTGTCGAAATTGGGGCAGGTGAGACTGGAGCTTCCGTGAGGCAGGTTTTCAGCTTCTGGAAGGCTTCCTCTTGTTCCGGTGCCCAGTGCCAGCGGCGATTCTTCTTTAGTAGCCGATGCAACGGTGCTGCTACTTCAGAAAATGCCGGCACAAATCGTCGGTACCATGATGCCATTCCTAGGAACCGTCTCAAACCTCGCACGTTGGTGGGAGCTGTTAGTTCCACAATGGAGGCCACTTTCTCGGGATCTGTCCTGATGCCTTCTGACGTCACTAGATGTCCGAGATACTTGAGTGATCTCCTCCCAAACTGGCATTTTTCTGGATTGACTCGCAGGTTAGCTGCACGAAGGCGACGGAACACTTCCTGCAGATTAGCGAGATGCTCTTCAAACGTGTTTCCTAACACGATGATATCATCCAGATATGCGAAGCAATATGGGTCCATTTCCGGTCCGATAATGGTGTCCATCAATCGTTGAAATGTTGCAGGAGCGGCGTGGAGGCCGAACGGCATAACTCGGAACTGGAATAGTCCTCGGCCAGGTACAGTGAAGGCGGTCACCGGTTTACTGTCTTCGGATAGTGCGACCTGCCAGTATCCTTTTCGCAAGTCGATACTGGAAATATATCGGGCGCGGCGTAGTTTGTCCAGGATAGCGTTGATGAACGGCAACGGGTAGGCATCCTTCATGGAGACGGAATTGACTTTCTGGAAGTCGATGCAGAACCTCGGCTTGCCATCTTTCTTCCGCACTATGACTACAGGTGAGCTCCATGGGCTCCCGGAGGGCTCAATGATATTCTCCGGTAGCATTCTGTCAACTTCTGTATCGATTACATCCTGCATTCTGGGATTCTGGGGACGGTATCGCTGCTTTATTGGCTCTGGATTTAGGAGACGGATCCTATGTTCCACCAGCGGCGTTACCCCATAAATTTCTTCGAATGGGCGTAATTCGTCCTGTAGGAATTCTTGTAAGTGGTCCTCTTCCTCTCTGGAAAGTGTCAGGGCCGGTCTTGGCTCAGTAACTCCAATGGGAAAGCATGGTACGGGCCGAGCTTCCATTGCAAGGGGTTGGTTCTTTACCAAGATTTGCCCACTTCCTAGGTCGAGTCCAAACTGCCTTTTCCTCAATATGTCCATTCCTAGGACCATATCGGATGACAGTCCACTCAGGTGTCCAAAAGATTCCTTGAAGCGGTATTCTCCAAATCGGATCTCCACGTGATACGTTGCGGGGACAGTAACGGTTTCTCCATTGGCCAGTCGGGCGGAACTCGTAGCAGTTGGAGTTTTCGGTACTCCTAGCAGATTCCACTGCCTGGCTATCCTGTCGCCGACATAGAAGATCACGGCACCGGTGTCAATCAACGCTTCAGCAGTACCACCGGGAATCTTGACGGAAAGATGCGGTCGGTGGTCGGCGGTAGCGATGTTGGTGGTGGGTGAGGCGTCCTGGGGGCGGTGCTGCACGTGCCTCAAGTCGTGGCAGCGCCCTAATGGTTTTCCGTCCGTGGGCATGGGCAATAACGAGACATTACTCCGTCTCGCTTGCATCGGGAGCAGAATATCCTTGGGGCTGATTGGCATTGGCTCCTAAAATGCCCTGTCTGCCCGCATCGCCAACACTCTCGATTTCCTTCGATGGGGCGGCGGTTGACCGGGCTGCCTTGGCTCATGACTGGCTGGACTACTGGGCTCCTAGGGGGCGGTGTGGCTAGTTGGGCAAGCCTAGTGACCACTGGTGGGGCTGCCGGGGTCCTATATGGTGCCAAAAGCGGCGCTGGAGTCGTCCTTTGAGCTTGTTCAATCTCTGCTCGCAAAAGCTCGTACTCTCTGGCAGTTTCGGCGAACTCCTGCACGTCGTTGAAGTCCGTCCTTTTTATTTCTCGCCGGAATTCTGGGTGCAGGTTGCGGTACAGCCAGTTCAACTCCTGGTCTGGCGAAATTCCACCATGGCGGCGAATCAGCGTCTGCAGGTCGGTGATGTAGGCTGCCGTACTTTCTCTCAGGCTGTGTGTCCTCCTGCTGATAGCCGCTTCCAGGTCAATTCGGTAGTTGACGGGGAAGAAGAAGTCCTGAAAGGCGGTGCAAAAGCCTTCCCATCTCGGCCAGCATGCCCGGTTGTTTCTGAACCAGAGGGCCGGCATCCCTTCCAGTAACTCTGGCATAGCTTGCAGGAGGCGGTCTGCGGTGATGCCTTGGGACTCTCGGATCTCCTCCAATCTTTCGAGGAAGGCGGCGGGGTCGTTGGTCCCATTAAAGGTCACTCTCCAGTCCTTTACTCTCAATGGTGCCATCCCTACACTCGTAGTAGGCGGCAGTGGGGCGGCCTGTGCTCCCACTGGGGTCCCTGTGAGCACGTTGCTCATGATTGGGTTTCCAGTGCTCGTCACTGTAATGGTGGGTAATACGGGCGGCGGTGCGGTTGTCGTGGTCGTCGTGGGGAACGGAAACGGGTTGGTGACGGTCGGTGCGGGTGATGCTGCTCGTCCTTCTCGGAGAAATTTTATGATCCTCCTTCGCTTCTCGTCGACGGTGCCGGTTGGATCCAAGCGAAATCTAGCGAGCTCGGTGTCTAGCTCCTCTTTCCGTAGTTGATACACCCATCCGACGCGGGTGTCGTTGGGGTCGCTTCCTGCACCTGGACTCAGCGGTAGTGGGTATCCAGCGGGGCCTGTGGTGGTCACTGGCACGGCGATGGGGCTTCCTAGTCCTGTCGGCATCTTAGGCGAATACTCGGAACTCGTACGTCTTACTTGTCTCACAGTCGAAACTCAACTTCTTCAGCTTGCACGTCTTACTTGGTTCACAGTCGGCACTCAACTTCTTGGCTTGCACGTCTTACTCGGCTCACAGTCGGAACTCAACTCCTTGTCTAGTGCTCGTATCTTGAGCACCGTACCTCCTATTGACGAACGGATGGCGGGGAGCGCTACTGCGCACTCGATAATTCGTTGAGGAGGTATCGCACGGACGCCTGGCTCTCTTCTGAGCCGAGTTTGACAATCTGTCAAAGATGACAGGTCGGTAGCCTTCAACGGAATTTGGTTCTATACACTCTGCGGAACTAGCTTCACGGATTTCCAACTGTCCTTGTCGTACGAGCTTGCTTTCCCTCTCTTCACCCACGTATCTCGTGAATGGTTAACCCAAAAAGGAAACGGATGACGGTAATCGGTTCTAAACCCCCAGAAACCTATTAAACGAGGGGTCACTCGGCATATGGACTCTCTTTTGAGTCGAAGTTGACATCTGTCAAAAATGACAGGTCTTGGTATACTATATAAACGGTCCCTGCTCGGGCGCCAATTTGTAAAGGGGTTTCTCCCCCTATTATCAAACTTTGGCGCTTTTCACCATTCTCGGTTTTCCTCGGGCGCCACCTTTAGCTTTATAGTGGAAAAGGCCACTTTTGCTCCGGGCAGTCTCAGTGAAGAAAGACACTCCAGGGGTCAATATAGTCGTGACACTGTAACAGGGCCAGCAAGGCAGGCTTTAATTGCCTTTAACTGGGTTTCGGACCTGGGTGGCGACTGCGCACTAGATGTTTAAATTCTACTCAAGATAGTAAATGAAAGAATACTAAGAACAGGATAAACAGGTATATTAAAAATAATGAAATACAGTGAGGGCGGCTGACTGCGGCCTCAAATTATCACAACAAATGAACACATGGCAAGCACTATATACAGAGGAAGCGGGGAGGGTGATTTCAAGCAAGCGGAGTAAATTTAGCAACCAAAAGCTCTTGCGGTGGGGGGGGTGTCGTACGGACTCGTATGCAGAAATTACCAGCACAGCTTTGAAATATATATGTGCCTCTTACGATCATGCGCACATCGCATCTGCGGTACTTACAAACATTTCCTGATGTCTTTTACCTGATACAACATATTTACCAAACTCCGATCTCACTGCTTCGGCCAGGCCCGGGACGGCCGTGGACTGCTTCGGTCTTTGGCTCACACTCTGGATACTAGTCGGCCGCGTGACTGCTTCTGCTGGGCTGGGCAAGCTACTAATTCTTTGAAATATGTCGAAACGGAACTACGGCCGGCTTCTCCCTCTTTTATGAATCCCTCTCGAATGACTTATATGCGCGCGCCGTTTTGTAGACTCTGTCGCTTGCGATACAAATTATACTTCCACAGAAAAATCCTTCGTGCTTGTGACGTCAGCTCGGTGCGTGCGCCTCAACTGTACTCTCGTGCTTCTGGCGGAAACTCTCTCTCTGGCGTGTTGGCTGGCTTCGCTGCTTCGGAACGACTGACTGCTTTCTCTCGCCTTTGATCCAACGTCCAGAATATCGGCCTCCCTTCCTTCGTGACGTCAACGGCTGATCGTACACAGTGTCATGTTCTCGGTGGCGACGGCTGTGACGTCAGCTCGGTGCGCGCGTCTCTGTCTAGACTCAACTGTGCTGGGTGGAGATCGGACTGTTGGCTCGTACGTGAATGAATGCGATCTTCAGTGGAGACTTTGATTCTCGACTTTTGCGTTCGATTCAAGTGCTTGCTCCAGAGTGGGGCGGGTGACGTACGATTGCTTTGTTTCGCTATGTGTTGCGAGGTGTTTTACGTAATCGATTCGGGAGGGCTATTTATTACGACATGTGTAATTCATGCTTCGCGAATTTATGTCGGACAAGAATGATATTTTTCCGATTATTATTAACGGAGATAGGGCTTTTATTTCTTACAGGGAGCTTTTGTCTTATAAAATATAGTGGGAAAATAGTAACTTCGTTACAACTACTAAAGGTAAAGTGAGCTGGTGGAACACCGAACTCACATATCTGCGAAAAAAACTGGTGACTGGGAGGATTATTCCAAAAATCTCATAGAATACAAAAAAAATCAGAGGGGAACGAAGAAAGTCATGGAGGAAGTTCTGTGAGGACATAGAACAAACCTCAGAAAGAGCAAGACTCCACCGCATCCTTCCCAAAGACCCCATCAATCCGTTGGGGACTCTCAAAAAACCCAACGGCAATCACACCAATACTGGCAAGGAAACTATAGAACTCTTGCTCCATACACACTTCCCAGGATCCACTGTCATCACAAATCAAAACCCCAGATATGAAATCCCTGCAAACCTTCATTTGAGGGCAGAAAGGGCAGACTGCGAAGTGGCTAAGCAAACGGTAACTCATTCAAAAGTAGTGTGGGCAATAAACTCCTTCAAGCCTTACAAGTCTCCGGGCCTAGATGGAGTATTTCCCATACTACTTCAGAGCGGAGTTGAATATCTAGCACCAGAACTGTGGAGACTATACAGGCTGAGCCTGGCATTGGGATGGGTACCTCAAACCTGGAAAACTGTAAACGTGGTCTTTATTTCAAAACCTGGACGGGACTCATACGACCAGGCGAAGGCATACAGACCAATGAGCCTATCGTCACTTCTTCTGAAAGGCTTTGAAAAACTATAGATAGAGACATAAGGGAAACCGCTCTTGTAGAACGGCCTTTACATCAAAACCAACATGCCTATCTAACAGGTGAATCATGCGAGACAGCACTTCATCAGCTTGTCTCAAGGCTTGAAGAGTCACCAGCAAACGAAGAAATTGCACTTTGCACTTTTCTAGACATCGAAGGAGCCTTCGACAACACCTCCTTTGAAAGTACGGTCTCTGCGGCCACTCGAAGAGACATTGACGAAACCACCTGCAGGTGGAAACACTCAATGCTTCACAATAGACTAGTTTAAGCCAACATGTTCGAGGAGACAGAGCAGGTTGAAATTTCCAGAGGTCCCCCACAGGGGGGCCTACTCTCCCTCCTTCTGTGGGACATGGTTGTAGATGAACTGTTAATTCCCCTGAATAACCAAAGGTTTTACTCCCAAGGGTATGCAGATGACTTGGTCATCCTCATCAAGGGAAAGAATACTCAAACAACCTCAGAGCTAATGCAAAATTCACTGAGGACAGTAGAGGAATGGTGTAACAGAGAAAGCCTAAGGGCAAATCCGAACAAAACAACACCAATTCCCTCCACCCGGAGAAGAAACATGGGACATCTCATACCTCCCAGACTATTCGGTGGAACATTACAAGTAGTAGAGCAGGTGAAATATCTAGGGCTGATTCTTGACAAGAAACTAACCTGGAACCCGCATCTTCAACATGTAACCAATAAAAGCGAGATAACCTTCATGATGTGCAGGAGAGCTTTTGGAGAAACCTGTGGGCTTAATCCGAAAGCCATGCACTGGCTTTACACAGCGGTAATAAGACCAAGAATAACTTATGGCTCACTCACATGGTGGCCAGAAACAAATCAAAGACAGACAAAAACCAACCTTGGGAAAATCCAGAGGCTTCCCTGTCTCTGTATCACGGGTGCAATGAATGGCACTCCAACAGCTGCAATGGAAATCATCCTAAACCTCGAACCCCTTGACTTACATGTCATTGGAGAGGCCAGGATGAGTGCATACAGACTGAAACAAACGAAAAACTGGGGAATCTGAACAACTGGACATACCAGAATCACTCATGTAATCAACATCGAAGAACTCGAAATGATTTCAGACTACATGCAACCCCTATACTCATTCGAAAAACCATTCGAAACACGAATTGATGGATCTGGATGGGCCCCGAGTATAGAATCACAATCAACTGCGGACATAGTCTGGTATACAGACGGTTCAAAGACAGTTGAAGGAACGGGAGCAGGAATACATGGGGTAAGGCCAAGAAGGGATTACATAATACCACTTGGCAAATGCTCCACGATATTTCAAGCTGAAACACATGCTATCATGGTATGCATTCAGAAGAATCTAGAAAGTGGTTATAGGAAAAAACACATCTACATTCTATCTGACTGTCGAAGTGCTATCAAAGCACTCAACTCAACAGATAAAGTCCAAACTGGTCTGGGACTGCCTCCAGAACCTCATCGAGCTGGCAAAACACAACAAGGCAACCTTGATGTGGGTGCCAGGTTATAGAGGCATTGAAGGCAACGTCAAAGCGGACCAGCTAGCTAGACAAGCATCTGAAACGCTATTCACAGGGCCAGAACTTGCACATGAGATTAGCAAAAACCGATGCAGAACCCTGATCGACGAGTGGATAAAAATAAAACACCAACAATATTGGGATCAAACTGTCGGGCAAATACACAGCAAAGTCATGGTAGGGCATCCAAACCGGACTCTGACGGCTGACCTTCTGAACCTGAACAGAACGAAGGCTCGTATGATAATAGGTCTGTTGACTGGACACTGCGGCCTAAGAAAACACCTAAACACCATGGGAGTACGCAGGGTAACCGTGGAGTGTAGGCTATGTGATGAAGAGGAGGAAACAGCCTCTCATATTATCTTCGACTGTGACGCCCTAAGTAGTATGCGACACAGAACCTTTGGAGAGATCAGCCCGGAAACAGGCATGAATCCAAAGAACCTTATCAACAGGCTTCTAAACCTGATTAAAGGCACAAACCTGTTTGAATGAGGAACCACTGACGACAGAGTGATACAATAGACCCCAGCTGGTCGCAGTGTCAAGGAGGGCTAAACGCCAACCCTGTC
>JAFIRS010007601.1:0-23567 GCA_018342105.1 Gonioctena quinquepunctata | reverse complement strand
GGCCAAAATTTTGCAGACACCTCAAATGACACTAATAAGTTATAGAACTGTGGAGTGGCTACCATAGATGGAAATTACACCATACACATATGAAATGTCAGTTATTCTTACTGTAAAGTGGTAGATTCAGTGGTGATCACGTGATATCCACCGAGTCGAAGTTGCAGTATCAGTTTCCGTCACCATAGTGCTGCTTGGGACAGAGCTCCACAGCGGCCGAAGGCTGCTAAAAAATGTTCTGAACCTGGTTTTTCGGCGTACCTTTTCCAAGAAATATCTCCAATTTGTTCAACGGAAGTATTATCTCTAAATTTCAATTGTTCTATCATGATCAAATTACAGATCTTTCTCATAAGCGAATAGCAGGAAGGGATATAAAGCTTTATTTGAATTGAAATAATGTATCATTACATAGGGTATCGCAAAACATTTCAAGGCGACCTCCCACTGCCTTTTGAACAAATTAAAGCTATTTTCTGGAAAAAGTACGCCGAAAAACCAGGTTTAGAGAGAATTTCAGCCCCCTTCGGCTGAGGAATCATTAGTATACAAGGGAGTTAAAATCTATAACAAACTTCCCAGCGACATAAATACAGTGTCACTTAGCATATTCAGAAAAAAAATTCCTAGGTGAAAAAGCATATTATAATATCTGAATGGATACTTTGAGGACAATATGTGGTGTGGGTCTATTAATTTTAATTAGTGTAATGTAATTTTTTACTTTCACGTCTACTTGTTATTGTAGATATTTTAAACAACTCGTAATATGTTAAATACTTCAATAATATTTTCTGGATGCTTTTATCACACATGAATGTAACTGCTTGTTAACAAGAGATTTCTCTTAGAACAATAAACATATTCTCTCTCTCAAAGTCAGGTGACGCACCCTGGAATATAAATCCATTCATTAAGGTCTCAGTCATTCTCAAGTGTGCGATTTCGTAAACAGGTACCCTACCAACAAAAATTTTTTTTTTTCGTTGCCATGGCAACGTTTTCGAATAACTGCGTTTGATTGGCTACAAAATAGAGTTGTGAAGTTTTCATAGAAATAGTATTTCTAAAGCTGTAAAAGGAAGCATACCAAAAACTACCATTGAAACAAATGGGACAGAGGAATTGTATAGTAGTAGGAAACAGGCTATTAGTTAGTTGATGATATTCGATCGAATCGAGAATGGACCGTGACTGAACCATGAACTAAACGGAAATTAATGAAAATCACCAATCTCAAAAGATATAAAATATTTCCTATTATAGTTATAGGCTTTACAAAATTCTTCGACATGAGCGAATCATCACAGAACATCAGATTCAGGACTCACATTGAACTGTATTTCATCGATATCCTTATGTCCGCTTCTCACTGGCCGCCTGATAACATTGCATTTTATCATATCCTCAGGGTTTGCTACTTGCTCAACGTAAGATTGGCCAAATCTGATCGTATTGAATACTTGTCTCTCATCCCTGGCTTTCACATTCAATCTGATCAATGGTCTTTCAGAAACTCATTGAATTCTTCCTGAAATGAATGTAATAGTATTAATATTACTTGATAGAGGATTTTTAAAGACCATCTCTATGGAACCTACTATCCGAAAGAGAAATGAGGCAGTCAATACACTTTCTATTGTGCATCGAAACATGCAATCCATTGGAACTGGGATGGATAGCTTGGTTGCAGTGTTGGATAACATCAGTGTAAGTCATGCTCTGTGAAAATGCTGTTTTTGTCTTGAAGGGTTGTGAGGGTGAATGTTCTGAGGTAATACATTTTGTTGACTTGTAGAAGTTGTGTGGTTGATTAGAGTGTAATGGAAAATGAAAAAAAAAATTGCGTGACCTAGGTCGGGATCGAACCCCGGTCCTTTCACTTTAAACGCGTGCGTTGATTCAACTCGGCCACCAGGCCTTGATGAATGATTAAGTGTTGGTAGTTATGTGAGCGCCAGGGTGCGCTCAGGAAGAATCTTTGATCACCGGCCCCGCTTTCAGCCCCGGAACTGACTTCTGCCTGCGCAGCTACACACTTGTTAGAAGGTAAGGAAGGTTTCTATGTAAAAACTTCGTACCTTCGATATTATTGGACATCAGATATATTCGGATTCAATTATCATGGTCTCTCTTCAAAAAATACCCAAAATATATCATTTCTCGAAAATGAGAATTATTCTGGCGTTATCTTGTAGCATGAAAAGATGTATGGAAGATCTTGGATTTGTATCTCATTTCATAGCCAGTGTGGAGCAGTGTATGAGAAATTATCGCCTGATATAACTGAGGAAGACTATTTTTCAGTCGGTTCTTGGGCGTCGAACATCCAAATTCCATCCCAACCAGAAATGAGAGATCTCCGATTGATGAACGAAACCGCAAAAAATGGGAACATCCATTATCAAAGCTCTATATCTCGTCCATTCTTGAGTTTCGTGACTATGGACCTTTTGATCAGCACATCAAGAACTACAACATACCAAAAATTTAGCCAAATTCACGGAAAGCCATTTTCCATAAGAAATGTGCGGGGTCCCTTAGGATGACAACTCCAAGATGGCGAATGAGATATTATTTAGATGGTCTCCTCGATGAAGGACTAGATAGCCCAGAACCTACAGGAAGAAGGCCTCATAATAACGATGCTTTAACAAAAAGCATAGAGTAAGGCGTAAGTACAAAATAATTAATAGAAAACCTTTTTAAAGACAAGCTTTGATTCAAATGCACTAAAAAGTAAAAAATAATTGCTCTGGATGTGTGACGTATATTACTCCGTGAGTTATAGATTGAATAGCTTGTCGCGCAAAGTTTTCAGTTCGAATACAAAAGCGACAAGCTTTGGAAACTGTAACCCACGGAATAACCTACGTCACACATACAAAGCCATTATTTTAACTTTTCAGTGCATTTGAATGAAAGCTTGTCTTTAAAAAGGTTTTTTATCATTCTCATGGACTCACGTGCTCTTTTGGAAATGCCGGGAATGTTTCTAATAGTTTCGTAAGAAACTATGATACGATGATTTTTTGACTGGGAGCAAATGGAGCACCGCCTGATCCCCACAGATGGCTCCAAGGTGGGTGAATCAGCCGGCGCCGGGGTATACGGACAATCTCCGGAAGCTGAACTCTACTATGCGCTGGGAAATTTTGTTTCAGTATTTCAGGCAGAAGTTTCTGCCATACTCGCCTTTCTGAGAGAAAATATCAACAGAGGCTATCCATCGCCAATAAGGTAAAGCTACTGTGGATCCCCGGTATACCGGTGAGCCCGGAAACGAACGGGCCGACCATTCGGCCAGACAAGGTGCAAAAAGCTCAACGATTAGACCTGAACCAATACTAGGAGTTTATTGATCACGGAGCGTCTCAACCATAGAGTAAAATTCCAGGGGGCATGAAAAGAAGCTCCTGGCATGAAACAATCGAGACTCCACATCGAAGGCCCCTCAACTAGAATGGCCAAGACTCTGCTCACCCTGAGCAGAAATGAAATTAGAATAGTGGTAGGGCTCCTCACGGGGCACAGCCATCCAAACAAGCACCTCAACATTATAGGTATCACGGATGATGCTGAATGCAGGTGGTGCTTGGAGGATGACGAGTCAGTCACCCCCATCCGCACGGAATGCAGTGGCAGCAATACGGGAAGCGCACCTGGGGAGCATCGCTCTGAACCCGGAGAGTGTTAGAGAGGTATCGGTTAGAAGGTTGAAGGCTGAACCGATTCTTAGCAGCAGAGGGTGCATAACGGGCCCGATAGAGATGCCTACATGCTCATGGTTCTGTCCGCTCACATACTCTCATTCTATCTATCTATCTATGATGCGATTTCCCAACTGCTCTTCAGTATGCATTGGTGTGCTGTAAACCAATGTTTTGAGATAACCCCACAGGAAATAATATGAACTATTGAGGTCTGGGAATCCCCCGTGTGATCCCCCGTGACCTATGTAGTGCTCTGGCGTCACGTCGTGCATAAATCACAGTCTATTTCTCACTAAAATGGAAACATCTTTCTTCAAAGCTGGCAATTCATCCTCGCATGAAGAAAATAGGGTCCAATTAAATAATCACCAAATATTCCAGCCCACACCTTAACGGAAAACTGCTCCTAGTGACGGTATTCCAAGATTGCATGTGGGTTTTCCTCGGCCCAAAAATGATTATTGTAAAAATTTCGGATGGAATTTCCATAAAAATATGATTTATCGGTGAATTAAAGTTCAGTATCAAAAATGGATTTTCATACACTTTCCGAAGGAACCATTGGCAAAACTTCATCCGTAATGGTAAGTCGCGGGAGTAGCGCTTGAATACATTGGATTTGGTAGGGATATACTGAAGAGTCATGGAGAATTTCCCAAACAAAAATATTTGAGATATTCAAATTGTTTCCAATCCGGGATCTTCCTCAATTGAATTCAAAATCGCTACCTCATTTTCTGGCGTTCTTACAGTACGTTCTACTCCTTTTAGATGATTGTCTGGTTCAATACTTTCCTTTTCGCACAATATTCTATGAATGTTTGAAAATGTTCGTGCATCCGGAATATTTCTATTTGGAAAGCGGTCTCCATACAACCGCCTGGCTTCGAGTGCGTTACCATCAGCAAGCTCATACATGTAATGCATATCTTAAAACTCAAAATTCGTAAAATGGAGCATGTGTTTTTAATAATATTGTTGATTTTTATGGCTCAAATACGTGAAAACTAGACTAGATAAAAAAAATTACATCTTGAAAATAAAGACATATCGTGAATGGGTGCCATGATTCAATGACAAAGATATAGCGAAAGTCGTTCGCAATAGGTGATATTTCTATGAAATATGTTTGAACTGAGAGGGGTTTTATTTTTTCCTGGTAAACAGCTGCCTTGCATGTACTTTTAGTCGCTGATCAATAATACATTGACTTCTCGTGCATTGTCAGTTGAAGAATTATTCCACTGGTGCAATGAGGAGATTCACCAATAACAAGTTGATATATCACGTGAATTCGAATTTATCACAGATCTGTATAATTTCCGAGTATGCTTTGAAACCATATGAATATCGCCTGACGCAAATGTCAAATTACACAAATAAAATAATTTGAATACTATAGATTATTTTACTTCATTCTCAATGTAATAATCATAGAGGAAGTATAGTCGTCTTATCGCTTATAATGATTACTATTTTCAATAGAATGATAACGAATCGAGAAAACTAGTCATTATACGCTTGTTGATGATTATCAATAATATTTTTGTCGGAAATGTAGACGTTGTATATTCTTCTTCTCCATATTTCTGGTAGGGTTATATAATTTTCAATGAGTCCTTGAATCCTTGAAATCATAGGGTGCAGCTTTTCATAGCAACGCCTCCTGTTAACTTTGAACGGTTCGATGTGAAACAATGAAAATAATTAATAGTTTAAAAAAACTAAAAAACACGCTTCAATAGAAAACCAGACTAAAAAAATAGAAAATAAGAAAAAATTTTATTTTATTAAAAAAAAAAAAAGCGTGTGGTGCATGGTATCGCCTCGGTGTGTAATGTACCATATAATTATTGATACCATGCACCCACGCTTTTTTTTAAATAAAATTTTTTTTTTCTTATTTTCTATTTTTTTAGTCTGGTTTTCTATTAAAGCGTGTTTTTTAGTTTTTTTAAACTATTATTTATTTCCTACTTTTCAGTGTGGTTTATTTATAAAAGCGTGTCTTTTTATTTTATTTTTTAAACTATTATTTTTATTAATTTTTTGCAGATTGAAAAATGGAATAATCTTATCAAATTAGATAATCATAATCTCCGACTCCAAAAACCTCCACATACCAATTTTGAATAGAATCAGAACATAATCACAAAACTCAGCCGCCATCTTGAATTTTCCAATTTTTACAAAAGAATCATAATATTCGACCCCAAAAACCCCCACATACCAATTTTGAATAGAATCAGACCATAATCACAAAACTCGGCCGCCATTTTGAGCCGCCATCTTAATTTTTAATTTTTACAGAAGAATCATAATATTCGACCCCAAAAACCCCCACATACCAATTTTGAATAGAATCAGACCATAATCACAAAACTCGGCCGCCATTTTGAAGCCGCCATCTTGAATTTTTTTACAAGAATCATAATATTCGACCCCAAAACCCCCACATATCAATTTTGAATAGAATCAGACCATAATCACAGAACTCGGCCGCCATTTTGAAACCGCCATTTTGAATTTTTCAATTTCCATAAGAGAATCATGATATTCGACTTCAAAAACCCCCACATACCAATTTTGAATAGAATCAGACCATAATCACAAGACTTGGCCGCCATTTTAAAGCCGCTATTTCGAATTTTCCAATTTTTACAAAAGAATCATAATATATGACTCCAAAAACCCCCACATACCAATTTTGAATAGAATCAGACCATAATCACAAAACTCGGCCGCCATTTTGAGGCTGCTATCGGAGCCGCCATCTTGAATTTTTCAATTTTAACAAAATCTATCAAAAATCTCCGACCACGAAAACCCTCATATACCAAATTTGCAGCAAATCGGACCATAATCACAAAACTCGGCCGCTATTTTGAAGCCGCCATCTCGAATTTCCAAATTTTCACAAGAGAATCATAATATTTGACCCCAAAAACCTCTACATACCAATTTTGAATAGAATCAGACCATAATCACAAAATTCGTCCACCATTTTGGAGCCGCCATCTTGAATTTTTCAATTTTTACGGAAGAATCATAATCTCCGACCACAAAAACTTTCGGATACCAATTTTGAAGGGAATCGGACCATAATCACAAAACTCGTGCGCTATATTGGAGCCGCCATTTTGTTTTTTTTCCACACAAAAATTTCTCAATGCATTGTCACCGGAATTAAGTACACCTGCCAAATTTCAAATCATTCGGACGTCTGGAAGTGGGTCAAAATCGCGACCAAAGGAGTCGGTTACAAACAAACTAACAAACAAACAAACAAACATACAAGTGAAGCTAATATAAAGCGTGTAAAAAAAGGTATTGTATGATATCACCGATACTACTTCTTGAAAAAAAAGACATTGTGATTGCCCGATAGATGGCGCGGAGGGGGCACATCAACCTCAAAATTTTAAATAGCATGGGGAGTCATGTGGCACATCGTTGAAAAGATAATTGAATTCTCTTTCCAAATATTTATGTTTTAAGGTAACTTAACCCCACCATCATATATGTCCCTTCTTCCTTGAAAAAGCCTGGTGGCCTCCAGGCGAAACGTCGTCTTTGCCATATAATAAACACAGAATCCATACCCTTTTTACAATTTATACAGAACCAATCCCCAAGAAACTACCCCTGTTTTGATATATATATATATATATATATATATATATATATATATATATATATATAAATACATGGATTATAATAATAATTTCTGATTATTGCAAAGTAATTCTAAAGTTATATTTTCTGTAACTATAATTTATATTGGCATTTGAAAAATAAAATCCTCAGAATCTGTTCATGATGAACTTTTTCGTGTTAAAATCAGTTTCCTACTACAAAAAAGGGGAAATCCAAATTTTAATTAGTTTCAACGTCATAAACATTTGGTTTAATTTCAAGTTATTGTAGAGGAACGAGGTATGAAAAAAAATGAACACAAAATTTTCAAGTGATAAACCAGTGGCATATAATGTGAGCAATCAACAAAAATCACGTATAATTGATTAAAAAAATAACATCTTGGAAATAAAGACATATCGTAAATGGGTGCCATGATTCAATGACAAAGATATAGCGAAAGTCGTTCGCCATAGGTGATATTTCTATGAAATATGTCTGAACTGAGATGGGTTTTTTTCCTGGTAAACAGCTGCCTTGCATGTAGTTTTAGTCGCTAATCAATAATAAATTGACTTCTCGTGCATTGTCAGTTGAAGAATTATTCCACTGGTGCAAAGAAGAAATTCACCAATTACAAGTTGATGTATCACGTGAATTCGAATTTATCACAGATGCTTTGAAACCATATGAATATCGCCTGACGCAAATGTCAAATCACACAATTGAAATAATCCGAATACTATAGATTATTCTACTTCATTTTCAATGTAATAATCATAGAGAAAGTATGGTCTTCTAATCGCTTATAATGATTGCTATTTTCAATAGAATGTAACGAATCGAGAATACTAGTCATTATACGCTTGTTGATGATTATCATCAATATTTTTGTCGGGGATGTAGACGTTACATATTCTTCTTCTTCATGTTTCCGGTAGGGTTATATAATTTTCAATGAGTCGTTGAATCCTTGAAATCATAGGGTGCGGCTTTTCATAGCCCCCCTTTCTGTTAACTTCTGAACTGTTCGACGTAAAACAATGAAAATAAAAGGTATTGCATGATATCACCGATACTACTTTTTGAAATAAAAGACATTGTGATTGCCCGATAGATGGCGTGGGGGGCACATTAACCTCGAAATTTCAAATAGCATGGGGCACATCGTTGAAAAGATAATTAAATTCTCTTTCCAAACATCTATTTTTTTTTATTTCGTTGATAAGTGACTTTGCGGCTTTTTGTTGTCCCTTCCCCCCCGCCCTTATAACTTTTGAACGGTTCGACGTAAAACAATGGAAAAAAGGCATTGTATGATATCACCGATACTACTTTTTGAAGAAGAAGAAATTGTGATTGCATGATAGATGGCGCGGGGGGTCACATCAACTTCAAAATTTCATAGCATTGAGGGTCATGTGGCACATCGTTGAAAAGATAGTTCAATTCTCTTTCCAAATATATAACTGTTTTCATCATTTTGTGGATTTGTATTTTCACATGTGCATTTGAAATGTCAAGCATAAGTGCGGCCTTCCATAGTCCCCCCTTTGTTAAGCTTTGAATGGTTTGATGTAGAACAATGAAAAAAAGGTATTGAATGATATCACCGATGCTACTTTTTGAAATGAAAGACATCGTGATTGCCCGATAGATAGCGCGGGGGGAAAACAACTTGAAAATATCAAAAAGCATGGGGGGTTATGTGGCTCATCGTTGAAAAGACAATTCAATTTCCTTTCCAACCATCTTTTTGTTTATTTCGTTTATACGTTTTTTCACAATATTCATTTGAAATGTCGAATTTAACAGAAAACACATCGATGTTGATATGTCGATCGTATTTGCTACAAGTGCGGTACTCTGTTGAGGATTAACAACCGTTTCGGCAATTACCGAAACTTCCGTTTCCTCCGAAATTGATTTTCGGCTAGCTCCACTGGCCCTATGAACAGTTCCAGTTCTGTTGGATGTTTCAACCAATCCAATCCAAAAATATTTATTATCAAAAATATGTACATTTTAAAAACTTAGCTAATATATATATATATATATATATATATATATATATATATATATATATATATATACAATACAAAATTAGCAGTTTCTTCTGTCCTCTTCTACGTAGGGAAGGGGGGGGGGAGTAGGAAGGGGAAAGGAACTGCCGCTCGTAGTTAGGGGTTTATAGACTGCCTACTTGCCTTCCCGTAGGAGGAAAAGGGGCAGCCCCTGCTGGTGTGAGCAGTGAGCTCTGGAGATATATCAGTTTGTTTCTTTTTGATACTCAAAGTTTATTGATGCCTCCTGCCTTTTGGCTTATGCGTCTGCCCGATGGTATGCTTTATTTCAGATAATTTTGTTTTTGTTTTCTATATGTTTTCTGACTGACTCAAGTAGTGCTGGAAAATAAGATAAAAACCAGCTTCAGATAATTCAACGTTTTAAAAGAGTTTCCCCTTTGGTTTTTTCAGTTTACTCTTATGTACTTCTTACATTCTTAATTATCATTGATGATTTCCCTGTACAGTTCCAGACTCTGGAGAATTACGCCGTGTTTCCTTGGCTCGTTCGCTCTAATGTTCGTTATTCCTGCGGTTAATGGGCGTTTGGGTATATGAAGTCTATAGAACTTGTCTGATATTTTACTTATATATTCTACTATCTTTTTCACTCCTGCCAATTCGCGCAGATCATCTGTTACTATTGGTAACTCTACGGAGTGCTTTATTCTGCAGCCTTTCCAACCTCGAGAGTTGAGTTTTAGAAAGGCTGCAGTATATTGGACAAGCGTATGTAATTGCCGGCCTGATTATCTGCTTGTGAATTCTAATTTAGTTGTCCATTGTCAAGTTGGAGTTGCGTGCAATGAGGGGGTAGGTCCGCTCAATTGCGGCCGCCCTTCTCTGCAACGCCAACGAGATATGTTTATGCAAGTTCAGACGCTTGTCCAACTCCACCCCCAGGTATCTCACTGAGGGCCTCTCCGTCACTTGGCTTCCTTCAATCTTCAACTTTCTGAAAATCGTCACATTCGTTCGTTTTTTCGTGAAGTTAACGACCTCTGTTTTACTCGAATTTAGCTTGATCTTGTTATCCGCCATATATGGTATGATCAACCGATCCAGATGAATCTGGAGCTGCCTTGCGGCCACTTCGCTGCTAAACGAGTGGGCATAGATCGCGGTGTCATCCGCGAACATAGCCGTACTCGTCTGCGCGAAGGTCGGAAAATCATGGGTATATAACGAATACAATATCGGTGACAGAGAAGACCCCTGTGGGACCCCCGCTCCGATTGTATGTTCTACCGAACTGGTACCATTAATATTGACTTTGAACTTTCGTTCCGTCAAGTACGAATCTATCAATTTTACGAGGTAGAAAGGCATGCGGGCCTCTGCCATTTTGGCGATTAACCCTTCCGTCCAGACCGTGTCGAACGCTTTTTCGGTGTCCAACAGGACCATAACCGTATTGCGGTCTCCGTGGAATGCTTCCTTAACCCCATGAACAACCCGGGCTACTTGGGAGGTTGTTGAATGACCCCTCCTGAACCCGAATTGTTCAGGCGGGATTATCCTTAGTCCTTCCACGCATTCTGCAACACGGTTCAGGAGGATTTTGTCAACCACTTTTGCCACCATGCTCAGGAGCGAGATGGGCCTGTAGTTTTGTATGCCATTTTTATTTTTCCCCGCTTTAAGTAGTAGAATTATTACTGCAGTTTTCAGACTGTCTGGATAGTGCTGCCATCTGATAATCGCATTAATTATACAGTGCTAGTCAAAAGTCCCCTCCCCCCCTCGTATCTTTTGAACGGGTATACTTATAATAATGAAATTTGGAGGGTGGAAATAAATGGATGTAGGCTTCTCAACTGGTCACAACAGGTGACGCAATAGTCACAAATGACGTCACAAGGCCACTGTGACCAATATTTTTAAATGGGACCCTATGGCAAGTGACAGCTCGTTTGAAAGGTATTGAAAATACCTATTCAGTCATACCAATTTTGTTTGGGTTTCGGCTGATTTTGATTGATAAATTGAAGAAATACGAAAATTATAGTTTCGCATTTAATTAATAAAGATTTAAGAACCAGTTCTTATAATAAGTGTTCAAAATGTGCTCCATCTACTTCCTGGCAGTAATGCATCCTATTGCTAAACTCTTGTCGTACCTCGTCCCAGTGTGTCAGCGGAAATTGCCCTACATTCTTCAACAACTCGTTGTTTCAGAATGGCAATACTGTCAGGTGCTGTAGCGTAAACCTTAGATTTCAAGTACCCCCATAGAAAAAAATCTAATGGTGTAAGGTCCGGTGACCGAGCAGGCCGTTCGATCGAACCTCGTCGTCCAATCCATCTACCACGATATTCTTCATCTAGGTAACGTCTTACTGCACCGTAATAGTGTGCAGGAGCACCATCTTGTTGAAACGTTATTTCCAAGTTGTCGAATTCATCTGGATTATCTTCTAGAATTTCAAGAATTAACGCCTCAATATCATTTTGTAACATCTCCAGATACAATTCACCGGTTAAGTTAGCATTGAGAAAAAAGAGGCCCAACTATGTGGTTTCCCAAAATACCTGCCCAAACATTTACTTTTTCTGAAATTGAGTATGTTTTTCACGAAAGATGTGAGGATTTGTGTCACCCAATACCTCACATTTTGAGTGTTAACATTTCCATTAAGAAAGAAAGTACTTTCGTCACTAAAACAAATTGTCTGTATGTAGCCTGGTTGTTGGTTCATTTTATTGGACATTGTTTCACAGATTTCTAGTCTTCGGTCGGTGTCATCATCTGAAAGTTGGTGCACCATTTTTAATTTGTATGGATGAAATTTGTTTTTAGCCAACACCCTATGTACTGTCCTTCGACTGACTTCACAGATAGACGCAACTTGGGCTGTGGAAGAAGTAGGGTTTACTACCATTTCTCCAATTATGTCAATTTTTTGTCATCACCTAATTGTTGGTCGACCAGATCGTTTGGCATCTTGAACACTACCTGATGCTTCAAACTTCCGAAGAAGCTCCCTCAAATAAACCCTCGATATAGGGCGATCGGGGTACCTCTCATTAAACAGTCGTTCCGCTGCATGGAAATTGTTTCTACATTCACCAATTATTAAGATAGCTGCTACTTTGTCGGCTACAGTACGTACCATTTTGCCTATGTAAACACTTAAACGTCTCGTTAAACAATAGCTTAGGTAAATTTTCAAGGTATAAACACTTTTGACAAGTAGAGAATTCAAAAACGTCAACCTTTTTGACAATTAACCAGAGGCGTACTTTAAAATCTTTATTAATTAAATGCGAATCTATAATTTTCGTATTTCTTCAATTTATCAATCAAAATTAGCCGAAACCCAAACAAAATTGGTATGACTGAATAGGTATTTTCAATACCTTTCAAACGAGCTGTCACTTGCCATAGGGTCCCATTTAAAATTATTGGTCACAGTGGCCTTGTGACGTCATTTATGACTATTGCGTCACCTGTTATGACCAGTTGAGAAGCCTACATCCGTTTATTTCCACCCTCCAAATTTCATTATTATAAGTATACCCGTTCAAAAGATACGAGGGGGGGAGGGGACTTTTGACTAGCACTGTATACAGTAGTTGTACAATTGCTTTTTTGGGGAGATCTTTAAGCAGAACGGCGTCGAGTTTATCCAAGCCCGGCGCTTTGTTCCTCGGTAGACTTTTGATTACCCTCAGAACTTCTTTATAGTTTGTTGAAACCTTTTGGAGTTCCGGAGGTATCATTCTAATTGCAGGCGTTTCCCGAATATTCTTTGCCACGTTAGACAATCTCATATGTTCTGGCCGCGTGTCCGGTTGAACAACGTGGAATCTGCTGAAGTACCCACCAAACAAATCACCGCACGTTCGGGGCCACTCACTATGGCTGGTATGGGTTCTCTTTTTCTTTGAAATTTTCTGGTCATGTCCCACAGTGAGTGGTCCCTTACGTTGAGGTTCTCAAGTTTCCGATTCCACTTGTCGTTCGTGTTGGCCTTATAAGTTCTGCAATGTGGCTCATCGTTGAAAAGACAATTCAATTCCCTTTCCAACCATCTTTTTGTTCATTTCGTTCACAATATTCATTTGAAATGTCAAGTATAACAAAAAACACATCGATGTTGATATGTCGATCGTATTTGCTACAAGTGCGGTACTTTGTTGAGGATTAACAACCATTTCGGCAATCACCGAAACTTCCGTCTTCTCCGAAATTGATTTTCGGCTAGCTTCACTGGCCTTATGAACAGTTCCAGTTCTGTTGAATGTTTCAACCAGTTCCCTCGAATACTTTCGAGTTATTGGATGATCAGGAAATTTTACATTAAAAATTATCTCTGCTTCATAGTAGTTCCCACGGGCCTCACCAAAAATGTAGATTGCTCCAGTTTTCTCTTCGACAGGACGTACACGAACCATGATAATGTTTCGAATTCAAAATAATATCGGTAGAAGTAGAATGAAACTCTTCTTTAAATAAAAATGCGATAGTATAAAGAGCAGGTAAGTAATGATATAATCATTGTTACATCAGAAATTCTTGAACATCGACAAAATTATCCAATTTCATAATGAGCATTTCTCGGTTACTGCTCGATTATCAGTTTACTAAATCCGATAAATGATACCTTTTATAATTATATGATTAAAAATAAATGAGTTGTCTCGAACAAAGCTCGTGGGTTAGAGGACAGGTACAAGACAACAACGCAATTTCAAGCCGACGTTTCGTTCATATATTCAGACTTCTTCAGGGCTACAAAAAAAAGCTTACTAAGTTACGTTTATACATTTCACATGTTTTAAACAAACAACAATAAGGACAATGACTTTTTTCAAAAAATGAAAGAAATTAAAGAATAAAATTTGCGTGAAATTTAAAACAAGAAAACCATTATATGGGAATAGAGTGAGATACATATCTATATACACTTACCAAAAAGTTCAGAAAGAACGATTTGAAATGTTCGCATTTCGATCGTGATATACTCCATACACTAGTATCGTCACAACTCGATAAAATACTATGTGTTTATTTTTCACTGATTATTTGAAATGAAAGTTTTTGTAATTTGTTGAAAATAGAATGCCCAGACTATTCAGTGAAGAGCGGTGTGGAGTTCTTTGGACCGCTTTGCTAGTTTCAAATTTTTTATGTTTCAAGCAAAGTTTTAGAAATTGTAAATTTGAATGGACGCCAGAATTTTTATTTAAACTTGGACAAAAAATTCAAAACCTTATTCAATAATGATTGTACATCAATTAACGTTCCTTCTGTAAATAACTAAAACAATAAAACAAATACCAACTTATAACAATCTATTTACAAAAATTTACATCTCTCCCCAAATACTGAACATTTGAATTCAAAAATTTATTTTCTTATTCCAATGTGGAATATTAATATTGTTTTCTTTTGCTGAACTGTCGGTTTTTTCGTAGACGATGTACCTTGATTGTATTTTTCAATGTCTGGCACTTAGCTAAACTACACGAAGTGAATTGGCTCGCAATCAGGGGGTACTAATGGCTGCTGGGCTACCGATCAGTTTGACACGAACATCAGCTTTTGGTCCATCAAGTATGTTCTCAGCGATTTCACATGAAAACAATATTTTTTTACAAAGAAAATTCCAAATTCCAAGTACCACATTTATACATGAAATGAATCTATTAAATCACTACAACCACATCAAAACAACATCTTGATGATTATCGTTATCAAATATGGAACCATACCAAAGATACATATATAAACTCATTAAAATATATACATGTGGGATTCGCAATCCTGACAGAATCCTTCAAAAATATATATAATGAACGACACTGCTATTTTTAGTCAGATTGACCTAAATAAACCAAATTACTGATTTCATTACCAAAATGCATAAATGCCTTCAGATTCTTCCCTTGTGAAGAATTATTTAACGTTCACTCAGAAATTATTTGAATGTGACATATTTGATATATCTACGATTCAAACATAAGTTCTCACTCACCTTTCTTGATATCACTATTCACTGATTTGAATTCGTATTCGCGGAGAAAGGAAAATGCTCTCAATTCAATAAATTATTTCAACATGGCATATTCAACTCTTTAATGGCCGACGCCGACGAGCTTCAAGAAAACACGTATCTCATTTGCTGAAAGATCAGAAGGAAAAAGGGCTGAGAATGTCACCTCATCGTCTTAAGTATCCTCGTACTGTCAGATCATTTGCGACAGCTCTTCTTCTCTTAACCGTAATGATTGTTCCAATACCGACGGTTAGATGTCGCTAAGATTTTCAATAGATAAAGTGAATAGAAAAGTGAATAAATCACGCATAGAGCATATAAATAAGAAATGTAACAGATATATCGTTACACATCCCCCTTTCTCCGCAAAAAAAAATTCAAAGCAGTGCTTTGCAATTTTTTATTTCAAAAATACTTTACTCAAAAGTGATATGTAAATTATAGCTTCTACTGAGTCGAAACCTTCTTTTCCCCCTGTATAACTAATTGACAGGCAAAATGAGTGAAAGGCACCAATAATAAAAAAAATCCATAATTATAAGCTAAAGCTTCTACTCGTTGTACTCATGACAACCTATGTGAAATAAGAAAAAGAGAATTTGAACAAATTCAAAAAATAATAAATCTTTGGTATGTACCAACTAAAACTTCAACTCTCTGCAACTGTAGCAGACTAATGAGTGAAGAAAAATATATATAGGTTGTGATGAATGACGACATCCAGGTCAAGAACCCATACGACCGGAGCCCTCCCAAATAATCCAGCCAAGATGCCCTCTTCGCTGCTAGATGTTAATGCTGCGCCGGTGAGGAACATCTATATCCACACGTCTCCAGATTATTTGAGACAACTACCGATCCCATCGAATCCGGACAAGGAACTCATCATTCAGCACACACCTGGTGAAAAAAAAAATATCAATATAAATGTCAACCAATTCAATTTAACCAGCTGTCACCAACAACTGGAGTAACTGTAGTGTCACCAAACCAAAAAAATGAACATAAGGTTCAAAAAAATGTATGCCAAAATTGTGCGGGAGTGTTCCCAATTTTGCCACTGCGATTAAATCTTCAGTCTGACAGATCAAAAGGAGCTCAGGTCAATACAGTAATCAAACTCAGCCGCCATTTAAGGCCTGAAGTTATGATCGCCCGTAGGCTCACTACCAGCCAAGTATGACCCCCCAATATCTTCCCTTCCAATGATCCCGTCAAAATTGACAGCCAGGCTGAACTATACCCGCATCCAACAAAAGCGAGTCCCTTAAAAATTTTGAAGTTTTGAATCAAATTATTTGATTCCGCCCTAAATCATATGACTACCCAAAAATTAACATTAAGTGATGGTATGAAAGATATACGTGTTCAGAAATTTACCCTGTCAAAGAGTCCATGACCAAAAATTTGAGGTTACGTAGGTCTAAATCCAAAATTTGCCTGTGTCCAAAAATGAACTTAATTTTACTGGAGCATAAAAATTGACCCTAATTTTGCTGGAACATCTAAAGCTCCCAAAAAAGGTAATATGCACATATATCAATGACAAGATAAATGCATATGCACAAGGTAATTTGAGTACTTAAACCCACCAAATATACACAAGCATCACCATGACAAAAATATATGCACATCAAAATTATTTTGAGTTCTCTAACTCACAAAAATTAACCAGGTAATAACTACCTCATATAAGTTAAACTCCTTGAACTAAGTCAAATATCATATGAATGTTACATAATACTATGATTTGAGTACTTAAACCCTGAAAATATAAACTGCAAGCATTCATTGATCAAAATATGAACATATGTCAAAAATATTGAGCTTTCAACCTTAATTGCAACTTTCCAGCAAAATTCTAGTTCAACCATAATATATTTAAGATATATTTTTATTCAAAGTATATGAATCCAAAAATACACCAAATATCAAAAAGATAAAGATAAATTGACTGCTCCAGTCATCATAACAACAGAAAAAAAACACAATTTTTGAACCTCAATTGAATTTGGAAAAAATTATTTTGCCAAACCAAAAGCTCTAACCAACCTCATATTTTTGCCAAATTATTAGAAATACTCATATATTTTTCCAACGGTATCAAGGTCCAAACCACTAAGATTCATAAAAAAAAATACTCAGAATATCAGATGTGGTTAAGCTGAGGATACTAGGCAACTCAACGAAATCAAAATTGCACAATCTCTAGAGGCAAGAAATGTCTCGTGTTTTGATTTCCTTCAGAAGCACATTAACACCCCAAATAAATCTCCAACAAATCCCAATGATGTAAAAAGACAACTTAAGTAGAGTCAAAAATTACTTCAAACAAAAATGGTATATACTCATATTTTAGGAATTTTCAGAGGATTCCTAAACCAACCTTAGTGAAAATATAGGATTCTACTACACCTAAAAAGTGCTATTAACACCAAGACAAAAAGAACAAAAAAACTTCGGAGGTACTCCAAGTAAATATTAAGGATTATCTTACCAACCGATAATACAGTACATCGGTCATCTCACAGCAAGACAATTGATCAAAATATTTAACATGGCTCCTACAGACAAAAAAATATCTGATAGCAAAATCCCAAAAATAACTCATGTGTTTGATACGAATAATTCTCTGAACTAGATGCTCAAACACAAACGAGGGTGGAAATAAATTCCAAAACGCTTACTCATTATTACAATCTATCTTCAATGACTTAACATCACTTTACGTGACATCAAAAACTACTAAGATTATCAAAAAGTAAAAATCAATCATATACTAGAAACCTAGCACTGACTATCTTTCATCAACCCAGAAAAATAAGAGAAAAGGAAAAAAAAATATCCAACACTTGTGCGTAACAAAATTATTGTCTAACAAACTTTCAAGAAATCAAGCCAACAGCACATATATTCTACTTTGAATGTGAAACTATGTCTTGATTCAATATTCCCCAACAAACAACTACTTTCCGAGCTAATACTCACGCCGAATATTGAACAACAGTTGATGAAATTGAACCAAACCACAAATTTCACCCCAAAATAAGAATTTTTTCCAAATTCTAAAGTTATATTGATCATGAAACAACTACTTTCCGAATTAATACTCACGCCGAATATTGAATTACACCTGAAAAACATTGGCTATAAAATTTGCGTTCCTCTTAATTTCTTATATTTTGAACAACAAAACCTTGTTCTAACATCAAGATATCCAAAATAAAATTCTCAATATATCCAAAAATAAAATCCTCAAAATATCAAAAATACATTTCTCAAAAGAGAGAAAATTTCAAAAAAAAAACAAAGTGGCCATTTAGTCGGACTTTCACCGCCAGGATGGTTAATGCCCCTGCAGTAATATTCTTAAGCCGTCTATTGCACAGCTGAAAATGAACCAAAAAATCATAACTCTTCATCAGAGTTCTGAGACGTTTCTGATTTTGACTCATCTGAGTCATCATCCGAATCCAGAAAAGTTGGGTCAGATTTTAAATCTTTTACATGCCAGTTACCTAGGTCAGCACCATTCTCATTTTTTAATGAATAAACTAAAGGGGATATTACTTTATCTACAATACCAGGAATGAATTTAGGCGCAAGTTTAGCAGAAAATGCGTTTTCAGCTTTAGACAATACATAATTTTTTTTTAATACTCTATCACCAACTTTATATTTAGTATCACGTTTTCGGAGATTATACACTTGGTATTTTTGTCATAAGCTTTACGAATTCTTTCTCTAACTCTTGTGAAAATTTCCGGTAACTCTTGAAGATCATCAATTCTTGATTTTTTTCAGTTTTGCTGACTATATTTCTCGAATTTTCTGCTATTTGCCCATAATAATCACCCGAAATAGGTATATTTCTACCAAAGGTCAAAAATGCTGATGAATATCCTGTAACATCACTCTTTGAAGTACGTATTGCTTGTGCAATCTTAAAAATGGACTGATCCCAAGTCTTATGATTTTCTTTTATATATGACCTTACGGCCGTTACTATAACTTTGTTCTGCCTTTCAGTGGCATTAATTTGAGGATGATATCTGGCTGTATACCAAATTTTCTGAACTTTATACTGCGATATAAAAGACTTAAATTCCTTACTAGTGAAAACTGACCCATTATCACAAGCAAAAATTTGAGGTACTCCAAAAACAAGAAAAACTTGATTTTCCAAGAATTTTATAATAGCCTTAGACGTGGCTTCAACTAATGGATGTATTAGCACAAATTTTGTAAACCAATCAACAACCACCAAGAGATACTGATTTCCATTTTTGGACCTTGGATAAGGTCCTAATAGGTCAGCAGATAACAGTTGAAAAGGAAAATTTATATTCTTATAAGAACCCATTAATCCAGCTCGAGGTAAATTTGATGATTTACAAGTAGCACAAATAGAACATTTCCTAACATACTTATAAACACTTTTTCTAAGACCAGGCCAATAATACAGATCCTGAATACGCGCTAAAGTTTTAGCAACACCAAAATGCCCTGCCGTTTCATCATCATGAAACATTTCCAACAATTCTAATCTATTAGCTGTGGGTACCACAATTTTCCACTCAGATAAATTTCCAATTAATATGTCTTTACTAAAAATATGTTTATACAGTATATTTTGTTCTACTCTAAAAGAAGGATAGCTGCCTGGATTTCCCTCAACCTTTTTACACATCATCATCATCATCATACCATTTATCTGGTTTTAAAGTAGATAAATTTGAAACAGATGCCTCAATTGGAGACCTAGATAAAGCATCACCCACTACATTTAGCGTGCCTTTTCTGTGCTCAATATTAAATGAAAACTGAGACAACTTCACTGCCCACCTGGGTAATCTTCCGGAAGGATTAGACATGTTATTCAACCAAACTAAACTTGCACAATCAGTAATAACTTTGAAATAAGTACCTTCAATGTAACACCTAAATTTTTCAATGCCAAAAATTACTGCAAGCAGTTCTTTTTCAGTGGCTGAGTATTTACGTTGACACTTATTCAAAGTTTTACTAGCATATGCTATAGGGTGTTCAATCCCATCAGTTTCTTGATATAAAACGGAACCTACGCCCGTATTTGATGCATCACAATATATAATGAAGGGAAGAGAAAAATTCGGACTGGCTAACACAGGTGCTGTAGTTAAAGACTTTTTAATTTCCTCAAAAGCTTTGTCAGCTTCATTAGACCACTCTATAGGTTGCCCTTTTTTTCGACCTCTCAAAAGATCAGTTATTGGACTACATAATGAAGAAAAATTATTGAGAAACCTTCTATAATATCCAACCATACCAACCAGTCGCCTGATTTGTGTAGTTGTCTTAGGTTTATCATATTTTAAAATTGCAGATACTTTAGAATCATCCATTCTGAGACCCTCTTTATCAACTACATAGCCAAGAAAATTAAGGGATGGTCTACAAAACTGAGATTTTTCATAATTAATAGTAAGACCAGCGCGCTTTAAGGTATCCCTAGCTTAAGCAAAATTTCCATATGAGTTTCAAAATCTGGAGTTGCAATAATAATATCATCAATATAATAAAAAAAAATTTAGGCATGCGCAAATGTACAAATCCATCTAACTCGTATTGCAAAAGCTGTCTTAGGACAAGAGGAAGGCGTTAAACAAATTTGATGGAAAGGCTTCTTCAAATCTACCGAGGAAAGAAACTTAGCATCTCTCAACTTACTCAATATTGAGTCAATAAGAGTAATTGGATAAGCATCCGCTACCGTTACAGAGTTCAATTTTCTGGAATCCAACACAACCCTAAAATCGCCAGAATGCTTCTCCACTAACCAAACAGGGTTAGACCACTGGAGATTGCGAAGGTTGAATTATGCCCATTTCTAGCACTTCATCCACTTCCTTATTAAGATGTTTCAGCATTGCAGGAGATAGGGGATACTGCCGCTGTCGAATTGGCGAAGCCGAACCTGTATCAATATTGTGTTCAAGTAAATGGGTTTTACCTATTTTATCAGCTGGTGCGATTTCTGAAAAAAAATCAACAACTAAATCCAGCTTACTCTGCTGTGCTGCAGTAAGGTCCTCACTAGAATGAATTGTGTTTACTGCACATGTATCAACCTGCTGCCGCAACCCAAAGGATAAATCAGAAAAATTTACTTTGATCTGAAATTTGTTAAGAAAATCTACACCCAGTATTAGTGTATGCTTGAGAGATGGAATAATCAACACTTTCAACTCGTCAGTTTGTCCTAGGAGAGAAATTGGCATATCCAGATATCCAAGGCACTCCTGTGGTACACCATCCGCCGTAGTTACTTGTAAAACTTCATCATTTTTTATGTTGAGATTCCACTTTTTCAACAGAAAAAGTCCATTCGAACCCAATATAGAAGAACAACTTCCAGAATCAACCAAACATAAAATTTCATCATAAAAAATTTGAACTCTCAGATAGGGACGATTATCATTTGACTTCCTTTCAAAAATAGGATTTAAAGAAGGTACGTTTAAATTACTTTTATCTTTTTTTTTAATAATTGAATCAGAAGGTAATTTTGACGGCAATTTAGTAAATACCCTTGAAGGTAATCTACTGGAATCTGATTTATTAGAAAGAAAATTCTTTACCACTCCAAGCCAATTTTGGCATTCCTTAGAATTTACTGTGTTGACCTTTGATTGACTTTTGCGCTTTTTTAGATTACATCTGTAACATACTACCCTTATTTTTCCCACAGCCATAACAAAATAGAGTTTTCTGAGAACGACAATTTCTGTGAGAATGACCCTTTTTTGAACAATTCCAACAACGTATGGAATTTACTACTGATACCTCTTTGTTCAGACAAAAATTTCTTTCAAAAGGTGAATTCTGAGACTCTTGAAAAACTACACAACTTAAATCTGGTTCTAATAACTCTGAACTCCTTGTTGGAGGTGGCTTATATCTTTCTGACCTTTCACGAGACTCCTCCACTTTTTTGCATAAATTGCTAAGCTCAGATATATTACCAATATCACACAAAGATAAATAAGTAATGAAATAAGGTAATAAATTTCTTCGTATGATATTCACCATTTCCTTTTCACAAGGTTTTTCTTTCAATCTATTGAAAAGACCAACCATTGAAGAAATATATATTACGACCCTCTCAGATAAACCTTGAGTTCGGTTAATAATTTCAATTTTCAGATCTTCATCATAAAAATATGGCAAGAAATCATCTTTAAGCTTTTGAACTAATTCATCCCAATTTCTGAAATTTTTTCTGTAATTGTTATACCAAATCCATGCTTGATCTTTAAATAGATCTCCAGCAGATAAAAATAGATCATTTTTCGATACATTCCGTGCAAAACTGAAAGCAACAACTTTTTCCAGAAAAGATACTAATGATTCATTATGAGAATCACCACTGAAATGAATATTCCATTTATATGGAAGGACTGGTTTTAGAAAATTGAAATGAGGTGGCTGTTACGAGCTAGTAAGAGTAAACATTCCTTGTATTTTAACAGCTAAATCTCCCTCCAACTCTAACATTTCTAATCGTAAAAACTTTTTACTTATTTCCTCAATTTCATTAACTACACCTAATTTGTTAATTCTACCAGAAATATGACAAAGTCTAGAATTTAACTGTTTATATTGACTTTCACTGATTTGATCAAAAAAATCAATTTCTGCTTTCAAGCTTAATAACGTTTCTTTAATTTCAGATACATCCTCATCATGTGTATAACATTTAACAAAACCTTCAGAAAAACTGCGATTTGAATTCTCTTGACTCAAAAGTCCTCTTAATAAATTCCTACGTTTTTCAACATCACCTGTTGGCTCAACGTCAGTAGTGTAACTATGAGAGTTCTACCCCAAAATCCCATGCTTTTTCTTATGAATGTTCGTTTGGGTACTTTTGGTCCCGCGGCTATGATGTCCAGGTATATTCGGAGATAAGTTCTTCCATAGATGGTGTATATATTTCTCGATTGTCTTTTATTAACTTCATCACTACATTTTCCGCGTGACCATCCATGACCACTCATGACCATTCATGAACATCCGTTACCTTTGGAGATCATCCTCGTGAGCATCTTTGTCTAGTCGGTCCGCGTCTGTGACTACCCGTGACCACTTATGATCATCCATGAATATCC
>JAFIRS010007600.1:0-23590 GCA_018342105.1 Gonioctena quinquepunctata | reverse complement strand
TCGTCTATTTCATAAACTTCCTATTATGCAATTAAATGAATTACACTCTTTCAGGATTTCCTTCACAAATGAATCTTATTTTCAAATAGTACTGATATAAGTCACAGAAAAAGTTTTTTGAGTACTTACATGTCAGGTGCGGGAAGTAAAAACAAAAGATGAGTACATTGTTAATCAAATGATTATAAATTGGCTCAGAATCTATCGTATCACATGCTGGAAATCAAAGGCCAGGTGGATATGTCAATGTCTTAATGACAATTGATTTGATTCTGAATGTCAACTGTCGATGAGAGGAATAAGTAGTGCCAACTTTATGAAATGAGAATTGAGAAAGAAGTTGCCAGTTCTGTGAAAAAGTTTTAATAGAAAAGGGGGGGAGTTATGAAGTATTTTGGATTTTGATTTCAATTATTAATCCTTCTATGAAGGGGGTAGAAATCTCTGTTCAAATTTACTTGGGTGTTCAGACAATAGTCATTATTGGAAAGTTCTTTTGAAATCTCCAGTTCTTCGAACAAGTCCAATCTCAAATAATTCTTTTTATCTATGTAATGTAGGAGTTTTGAATTTTTGTTGGGGCTAAAATTATGATTATTGAGTTTTAAGTGAAATCCGAAAGTTGATTTGTCAGGTTTTTTCAAATGTTCGTTGACCACTACTAACTAGAATCAACGAGCATTTGAAAAACCTGACAAATCAACTTTCGAGATCATTAATCGCCATTTCAATATACGAGTTTTCGATTTCCATTTTCTTCAACTAGGAGGAAACTTACAATATTTGGATTTGAAAATACATAAATCTAATACAGCGCAAAGGTAATATGTTTTGGAATTTGAATAACATTCGAATCCGTGTATGTTTAGTTGCCTGTACCACAATGATGCATTAATGGAGAAATTGACCATTTACATGTTGTCAATGGTCGATTTCGGTGTATGTTTGGTTGCATATATCACAATCATGCATTGAAAGAGAAATTGAAGATGAATGGAGGTCACTGACGATCGATTTCGTGTAGATTAAACAGACTCGTTAATACGAGGTCGCCGCAAATATTATATTATTCATCGAGCGTGTAATGATGGCTATTACTCATGAGAATAAAGTTTGCGACGTGAGCGTTAGGCGAGCGTCGTGAATCATTCGGGAGAAAAATAGCCATTACATGCAAGTGGAATACTTTACTTTGTCTATGACTATAACCACCAGTGTTCACCATTCAATTCGAGCAGACGATGTTTTTCTTTTAGTAGAAGAAATATTCGTTGACAAAAATTTATAATGATATTTGGAAAATATTTCATTGAAGGAACAAATTTTATTCAAACAATTTGATTCTGAAAACTAATAAAGACTCATTTATTGGTTACAATATTTATCGTGAAGTTTGTGCAACTGCAAATATTCATAGAAGGAGTAGAGGAATCGATTTCCAAATTTAAGTTTCCATTTTTTGAAGTGAAGTAATATTAACGATGTGTTCAGGCATCGGATTTAAAGATGAAGGTCCCATTGAGTTCACAATTTTTTGTGTCGCATCCATCTTGTTTTTCAAGGAATTGTCAATGTATCCTTCTGCAACCGATGGCGATTTCCATCCTGAATGCCATTTTAATGATGTTCAATCACCTCCTGTGTCAACGAAAATTGTGGCCTAGGATCTTCGAAATGTATATCCGGTATATAATTCTGGGTTTGGAAGTTATAGAAAAAGTACTATTTGTTTTCCCATTACTACGAATTCATTGGTCTCGATTGACTGGTACATTTACCATTCTGAAGGTTGAGGAAAAATGAATTGGTTGGAACATTATTCAGCCGGAGCTCTATATACTTTTTGCAGAGCGACTAAAAACGGTAGCTGATTATGAATTTCCTGATGATTTTTGGTCTGGTATTGAAGCAGCCGATCCAAGATCTTGAAAGACTTCAATTTTCAATGAATGTATTTCGCTCGCACGAGAAGCATCCATTATTCCCATAACCAATATGCCACTCAGAAAAATAAAAGTTAAATGAATTTAGATTTTTCATCTAGTAAGAAATGGAGGAATAATCCGTACTATAGTTTATATCGAAAAAACATCCTTTATCGAAAAAAAAAAGTGATCCATCAGGGATTCGAACCTACACCACCTCGCTAATTGTATACCCTGCTACATATCCAACTGGAGACTAGTCGAGAAGTGAGTTTCCAACGAAAAATTATTCAAAGTCTTCAAAAAATATGAGCAATAGCTCATTCGATTCGGAATGCAATTCTGAGAAAGATATTTTTTGTTTTTTTTTTTGCTGACGAAAATTGCAATTTTTATTAACAAAAAACAAAAACGGTTCAGTTTTTGGGAATAACTCAAAAACTATAAGCGATGACGATAATCGGAAAATAGATTCTTAAAGAACATGAAATTTTGAATTGAAAAGTCGTCAAGTTTCGGAACTCTATCTACATCATTTATAATTTTAATTCACCTAACGCTGAAAATAGTATCGAATATCAATTTGAAAATTTGAATGAATTATGGTGGTTTTAACAATCGAAAGAACAAGGTACCGTTCGAAAAAACAACAAGTTAGGCATTTGTTAATTAGTCCTTATTATTCGGTCATTGATTTTCAACAAAAAACGGCACAAATGTTTAAAGAATACCTCTAATAATTTTTCGCTTCTTGGAGCCCTTCTTATACAGGGTGTTTCCCAATGACACTTACAACGTGTGCCTGTAGATACCTCCTGTAAAATTGGACAAAATGATATAAGGAATGATGGATTCAACCTGATTACTTTTCAAAATACAGGGGGTTAAAGTTAAAAAAAAATGTTTTTATTTGATATTTTCAAAACGGATTAATATATTGATTTGAAATTTAGCAGTTCGTTTCTAAATGTAATTTTTTTGAAAAATCATGTTTCATATCTAGATCCAGTGGTGTGCAGTTAGAAGAGTATGTCCCCTTTTTCCGGCTATTTTCTACGCCCGTGGTATTTGAAGCTATTTTAAATTTTTTGTATTGCTTAACAGTTTTCACGTAAAAAACGAAAAACCTTTTTATACCGAAAATCTTGTGGTTTTTAAGATATTTAATGTTTTTATGAAGTCTGCAAGATCGCTTTTTATTGATGAAATAACCAACAATATCTTTCTTGGATTTCTTAAATAGTTAATTCTTGATTTTTTATAACTACTAGACTTTTAATGATTAGAAAATGTAACAGGACCTAATTTTGGAGACGCTTCGGAAATATTGAGTAAATATTGTCAAAAAATTTGTTTTTCAAATTATTGTTTCCATTAACAAAACAATTAATGACAATGAAAATAACATACAATTTACAAAATTAAATAATATCCGATGCAAACTTTTCATGCAAATCCGATGCAAATTTTATACTAAACAGCCAACAAATTACAAAAGATGTTCAACATTTCGTCCATTCACATTAATACATAAAATACAACGTTTTCTCATTGAAAATCGCATACCTTGGAAAGACTAGCGATTTCCAGAAATAATTTCTGTAGCCGCATGGATTCTTGCTATCAGTTCCGCCTCCGTATATCGTATCGTATGGTATCGTACACATGGGACTTCATGTAACCCCACAGAAAAAAATCGATTGGATTCAAATCCGGTGACTTCGCAGGCCACCCCGCCCTATCCAGTTATTTCCGAATTGTTGGGTTAGAAGTTGTCTGACTGCTAGAGAATAATGTATAGATGCCCCATCGTGCTAAAACCATACATTACCCATATTTGCTCTAATATGCAATGGTGCAACGTCGTTTAATAAGTCAGGCAGGATTTCTCCAAAAAAGTTACAGTAAATATTGCCATTAAGTTTATTAGGTAATAAATATGGACCCACTATACAATCTCCAAGAATGCCTGCCCACACGTTAACCAAAATTTTTCCTGAAATCCCCGTTCTCGAATAATATATGGATTCTCTTCAGCCCAGACATGGATATTCCTTGAATTGAAAGTTCCCCCATGGGTGAATTTGGCTTCATCAGTAAATAAAACAAATTCGGTAAATTGCATATCTTCTAAACATTTTTGCCTGTACCAATTGGCAAATGCCACTCTTTGACGATAATCTGTTGGTTTTAGGGCACGAACTCGGGTATACTTATAAGGATACAACAGTTGTTCATTCACAACTTTCCACACAGTTTTGTTACTTACATTTGTAGATTTGGCAATGGTACGTGTGCTTAACTCCGGTCTGTTTTCAATACGATTGAGATAATGCTCCTCAAACTGCACAGTTCTTACATTTCGTTTTCTACCGGTACCTTCTAATTTTAAACTGAATTGTCCAAATTCACGCAATCTCCTGTCAATTTGAGCAAAATTGACATGGAAATCTAAGTCGATTTGGGTATCTTTCTCTATATAAGAGGTCGGAACGCCTACCATTCTTCCTGGTTTTCCCGTATATTAGGTGCATATCAGTTATTTCTTCAAAAGTATAATCCATCATACAAAAAAGTGTCCTAAAGTTGAACAAACAAATTTAATTGCAAATAATTTATTTTGGTTTGGACTTTGAACAGAATGACATTTACCATTTTATCTTTGACATCCACAGCTCACTATGTAGCTACTATCATCAAAAGTGTCAAAACACTGGTCTTTGGTCAACAGTAAATCATGTTTACACTGGATATTATTATTTTTTTATTATTTGCTGTTCAATGTTCTAATCATTTGTAGTGAAGTAGTTATTCAAGAAACCCAAGAAAATATTGTTGGTTATTCCATTAATAAAAAGCGATCTTGCAGACTTCATGAAAACATTGAATATCTTAAAAACCACGAAATTCTCGGTATGCAAAGGCCATTCGTTCTTTACGTAAAACTGTTGAGCAATACAAAAAAAAATAGCTTCAAATACCTCGGACGTAGAAAATGGTGGGAAAAATGGGACATACTATTCTAACTGCACACCACTGGATCTAGATATGAAACATGATTTTCCACTTAAATATGTCTTTTCACATTGAAACACGACCTGCTGAATTTCAAATTAATATATTAATCCGTTTTGAAATTATCAAATAAAAAAATTTTTTTTTTAATTCAACCTCCTGTATTTTGGAAAGTAATCCGGTTGGACCCTTCATTCCTTATATCATTTTTTCCAATTTTACGAGAGGTATTCACAGGCAGACGTTGTAAGTGTAATTTGGAAACACCCTGTATATAAATATATATATATATATATATAAATATATATATATATATATATATATATATATATATAAATATATATATATATATATATACATATACCTACTTAACAAGATCACGTTATAAAGGTTTTTAAAAGTTTTGAATTTTTCTTTAATTTAAATTTAAAAAAAAAAAAATGTATAGATATATTTCGCAATTGCTGTTTTTGCATCAAACGAAGCATTCAATAACATTCGAAAAAAAAATAGAACTATTGTTCATAAACGAATTTGTTAGTACAATATTAAAAAAAAAAGTATATTGTTGCCATTTTGTTGTCTAGAATTCTATTTCCATTATTTGAATGATTAGTTGGGATTTTTTTTTCTCTGACAATCATAATTGGCATTCCTCAATAGAATCAAAAAATAAAAGTTGAAGATTTTATTGTTTTCTCAGTTTACAATTTGTTATAAACAAATCTCATTATATTTCTCATTATATTTTGTTTTCTGAAACTACTAAAAATTACAAAATATTTGTTGCTCAGAGTGTCGAATTTTTTATTTCAATTTTTTATAGATATTTCTAAAATAACACTTGCGTATGGTTGTTTTTGTAATTTTCAGTAGTTACAGAAAAAATATAATGAGATTTGGAATTTATTTGTTACAAATTGTTAACTTATTAAACAATAAAAAAAAAATTTTTTTTTTTTTACATTATTATATTGAGAAATGCCAATTATTAGTTGAAAAAAAAATCCAAACTAATTATTCAAATAGTGGAAATTTGAGAAAACGATTATAAACAATAAGAATTTTTTCTAAGAAAAATATTGTTTTCAAAAAAATATTATATTTTCCAGACAACAAAATGTCCCAAATATATTTTTTTTAAATATCAAACTAATGAATTTGTTTATAAACAAATTATAAACTATCCAAACAATTTTTTTTCGAATGTTATTGAATGCCTTAGTTTGATGCAAAAACAGCAATAGCAAACTATATGGACGAAAATAAACAACATTTTATTTTTAATTTTTAATTTTTGTTAATTTTAAAAAATTATAATAAACGACTTTTAAAAACTTTCATAACGTGATCTTGTTGAGTATGTATATGAGAAGGGCTCCAGGAGGCAATTTTTTTTAGGGTTATTATTCAAGCATTTGTGCCGCTTTTTATAAAAACCGAGGTCCGAAAAATAAGGACTAATCAACAAATGCCAAACTTGATGAAAAATTAACAAATTTTTTTTCCAACGGGACCTTGTGTTTTCAAACATAAAAAACGTACCATAATTTATTCAAATTTTCAAATTGATATTTAATACTATAAAAAATATATTTTATGTGTGTACTCTTCCAAAGACGGCACGCGCATGCCATTGCGGTAGGGCGAAGCCCTATTTTTAGCGTTAAATTAAAATTATAAATAATGGAGATAGAGTTCCATGAGTCGAAACTTTTTTATTCGGAATTTCCTCTTCTTTGAAAATATTTTAACCGATTTTCGCAATCGCTCTTAGATTTTGTTAAAAAAACTGAACCCATTTTTTTTTGTTAATGACAAGTGCAATTTTCGTCAGCAAAAAAAACAAAAAAAAGGCTTTCTTAGAACTACATCCCAAATGATATTTGGGAGATTTTTTGGAGACTTGTAACTATTTTTCGCAGGAAACTCACTTCTCGACTAGACTAACTGAGGTAAGAAGATTCGTAATTTAATGAATCATCGATACTGAACTGTTGAAAAAGCGAGGTGAAAACTATAAAGTTTAGTGAACATATATTTGTTGCTCAGTATGAATGAACCATTCAGTATAGCAAAACCCTCGAAAGAACACGTGGCTTTAAAAATTTTGAGAAGTATAATTAAAAATATAATTATTTCTATTTCTATTCGTCATTTCTATTTCTTTATGTCATATATTTGATGATTTTCGTAGAAGCTTCTTTTGCGTCACACGAAATGATGGTACTGATAATTGAGAGTTCGTAAATTGATGTAATGGTATCTTTAAAATTAATGGTTTCATGGTGACGGTGATTGAAGCAATCGTGTTAACAAAAACAAATTATAATTGAGGAATGAAAATGATTCTTCTACAGAGTGGATGATCCTCCCATTCCCCAAAATTAACTACAGTCAAGTGAACTATCGACTAATCAGATCTACAAAATTTGCTTTAATAAAAGTATTCGTTCAAACAAGTATTTATGTCAAAGTGGTGAATTAAAAAAATGCCAATTCAACAAAATAAGCTGATTTCTTCACTAAAAATATTTATTTTAATTTGTTTTTTGTTAATTTACTGAATTGACAAATATGGCAACCGAGCATGACAGCCTACACCAGATATTTGTGTCCAGACGTCACAACAATGCTAAGTTGGCTTTGCTATTCGGTAAGATTATCTAAGTCAGGGCCAGTTGTGCGAACGCCTCGCCATCTAGCGCATATAATTCAACCAATATAATATTCTTCAATTTGAATTAATCCATTTCCGTTGTTTGGTTCAAATAAATATAATATTTGTGTTGAAACAGTATCTCATTCAATATGAGTTGAAGATTGTTTCAATAGATGAACATATATTCAAATCAAAGAAATATTAGTATTGCATTGAGACTTCCACTTTGTCACTGCCATAAAATGATTCCAAATAAAATCTCATTCAATATGAGTTAAAGATTGTTTCAATAGATTAACATATATTCGAATAAAAGAAATGTTAGTATTGCTTCGAGACATCCATTTTGTCATTGCCATATAATGATTCCATCAATAGAATACACCTGTGTTTTGGCATGAATTTTATTTAGTCGGGTGAAACCAATAAGAGTGACCAAATGAATTTGGTTGAATTAACAAACCCTTTTTTTCATTGTGACAAACTGAACATTCTTTCAGGTTTATGATCAGAAAATTCATCACCTATACAATTTTTTTTCCTAGAAAATATTCTGCTCTGAAAAATCTTTCGTTATTGATTTGTTGAAAATATGAACAGGATGTTCATAAAATCAGATTGGAATCATCTGCGACGTTATTATTGAAGAAGAATGTTAGAGATTTCACAAATGAGTCTAATGATGCACTGACATCAACCTGAGTAACATACACTGCACCCCGAACGCGATGGAATTATTACTTTTCCCGAAAAACAATATTCTTTTTCTTGAGCTGGGCTGAAAATTCTTCGGAAATCGTGATCAGGACATCGAATTCATCACCACTTTCCTGAAAAATCCAACTTTTCCTCTGGATTAAAATTGTACAATTTCCACATTCATTTTTCAATATCGGAATTTCTGTCACTAAACAACAATTGTTCGGTTATTATGAGTTTTCCAGCCTCGAAGTACGAGTTTTCAAAAGTTTGTAATGAGGAACTTTGAAAGCAAAAATATCATGAAATTAGTTATGACGAAGGTGATATTGTGATCATTGTGTTGAATACAATGAAAAAATAATGTTGAGGTGGAATTGGAATACAGGGTCTCAAGGAATTAATGGATAACCCTGCAACAGCCGATATCTCAGATCATGCCCTATTATCTATACTTCTATAATAAGATAAAAAAATAACAATTTTGAAATAATTAATAAAAAACAGTTTCAAAGACAATCTTTTATTGCCCTAAAAAGTTAAAAATAATTGCTTTGGACGTGTGTGTGAGTTACAAGCTCTTGAATCTGTAACACACGAAATAACCTACGTCACACATCCAAAGCAATTATTTTTTTATTCAAATCTGTTTTTTATTAACTATTTTATATTAGTCTTTTTAGTTAGTACGCCTTGATCTATGCATTTTTGTTCAAGCATCGATATATCAAATTACTTTGAATATAATCCATTCCTCTTTGAAACCGATATTACTGATCATTTCTTAATTTTCTTACAAATCCTCACGCCTGAAAAAAAAAAATATCGGAATCATCAAAATTCAAACAATTCGATCATAATAAAAAACTAAAACATAAAATAGGTGAAGAAAATTGGCTGGATTTTTATTCATCAGATGATATTGAAGTTGCCACTGAAATATTCATTCGGAAAGTGAATAACGTTGTAGAACAGAGTACAAATACTGTGAAAGTTATGAGATGAGATATAAAAAAGAACCACCCATGGATAACTGATGATATACTAAAATCAATTCAGGAAAAAAGAGATTTATATAAAATAATGAAGGCTAACCCGACGGAAATGAACCAAAATATATATGAACATTATGAAAATAGATCGAAAAAAGTAATGACAGAATCAAAAATTGATTAATACAGAAAAATATTAGAAAATAGTAGAGGAGAATCATCGATACTCCGAAAAACGATGAATGAAATCACAAACGGAAAAAGCAACACAGAAGAAATCAAAGAGATTCATATCAATAATGATAGCAAAATTCATTATTTCAAACAGATTGCCAATTAATTCGTCAGATATTTCACCAAAGATGGTAAAAATCTGGCGGATCAAATACAAAAAAAGCCTAGTTATAAAAAATAACCCTAAAATCAGAATGATAAATTCATTTTTCCCAGAAGAAACCAATGAATGTGAGGTCTCACAAGCTATTCTGGGCGTGAAAAATAAAAAATCACCTGGAATTGACACAATTCGAGCAGAAACTATTAAAGTGATTGTCAGAGAGCTGGCAACACCCCTAACATACTTCATTAACTGGCCTTCCAATTGTGGAATATGTCCAACCCCATTCAACAATTCAATTATTTCGCCAATATTCAAATCAGGAAACAAACTGAAAGTAGAAAACTACCGCCCGATATCTGGCTAAACAAAATTTTCAAAATTTTTCTAAACCATTTTAAAATCAACAAATGCTAACATAAAAATAAAGTATGCGATACCACTCCTCACTGATCAAATTAGTCATAATATTGATGAAAAATCACCACCCTTATGCATATTTGTTGACTTGAAAAAAGCTTTTGATACTGTGAGTCACAACCAGCTACTAGAAGTACTTGAGAGCATCGGATTCAGAGATACATCTCACCAACTACTGCACAGTTATCTAAACGAAAGAAAACAATGTGTGAAAATCAAAGATACTTATAGTGACTTTGAAATAGTAGAATACGGAGTACCACAGGGTCCGATCCTTTTCAACATTTATCTGGATGACCTCTTTTCGTTAGATGAAGAAGGAGACATAATAAGTTCCGCACAGTAGTTATCTTCAAATCAGAATCATGGAACTCACTGAAAGGAAAGGTTGGAAAAAATTTCAAAGCCATTATTCAATGGTTTGAAAGTAGATTACTGAGTATAAATTCAACTGAAACCACTACCAAGCTTTAGTTCAATTTCAATAAAGTATGATGATGTGAGCCTAACCATCTCACCAGTAAACAAAATAGAATATCTTGGTGTATTTATGGACTACCACCTTGAATGGTACGCACATATTCATTACTTGGTCGAAAAACTTCTCACAATATAATGCAAAGTAAACGTGTTCATAAATCAGATCATCTATATAACGGAAAATATCCGTTCCTGTAGAATTCATTTTGATGATCCTGGGTTTCTATTTCCCATCCTACAGATAGGCTTAAGATATATCAATAGACTTTAAACTCTGCAAGGTCAGGAACTTCAATCATTTTCAAACGAACTCAGAACTGCCGCTAAGCGTAAATTGGATCACGTAGACGAGAATAGTTTTTCTGATGAGGAATTCAAATCCATTGCTCCTCGCACAAAAACAATAAACAGTTTAGTGACTTATATAATCATTGTGTATCTGTACCAAGACAAGATAGAGGTGAGAGGCTTGTTTTCATTCAGATGATATTTCAGATGTTACATCTAGTACTACGTCTTGGGTTTAGATTTTTCCTCTAAATCCATACTCGTTATCCGATATAAGATTTTATTTTGAAATATATGATGTAAATCTTTTTTTCAGTATTTTCTCAAAAACTTTGGTTACGTGAATCATCAGGGATATGGGGCGGTAATTTGTTACAATATTATCATCTCACTTTTTTAACAACGGTATAATAATTGTTTGTTTGAATGCTGTTGGCCAGAATCCTTCCCCCATACACATATTGAACAAATAGGCTAGGGCTTCTCGATATACGTAGTGATTTGTTTCAATGTATCAGCGTTGATATAATCAATACCAGTGGATTTCTTTGATTTTAAATTTGCAATGACATTTTTCATTTCCTTCGCATCAGTGGGTAGTAGAACTAATTAATTTGGGACAATTTTTCTCCGATGTCTGTAATTGGGATTTATTTTTATCTTTCTTACCATTTTCTTTCCCAACTTAGTATATACGGAATTAAATTCATCCGCTATTTCAAGTTTTGTTTTCAGAGTATCCTTCGTTTTCAATTGATGAAATTGATCGTTTACTTGTTTTTGTATTGGTTACCTCTTGGATTACTTTCCATAACTTTGTGTTGATTGAATTAATTTGGTTTTGATAGTATTCGTATTTTGTTTTTCTTATTAAATTTGTAAGTTTATTTTGATAAGTTCTGAGTTGATTTTTCATGTCTAAATTCGTGGGATCCATTCGCATAGACGTTTAAGAAGTTTATTTTTTGTGTCAATTGATTTCACCAAACCCTTTGTTATCCATGGGGCAATCTTCGTGTTTTTCCTTTTGATACGTACATGAACGCCACACTGTTCTATGGAGCTGCTTAGTATGTTCATAAATTGATCTATTGCAGAATCTGGAATCCCCTCGTATATCGGTAACTGGTTCATAGAACATTTTCTCGAAGGCGCTCGCACTATTAGGCAACTTATTATATGAGTACCAGTGTTACTGGTTGCCTGCCAGGCAGTGCGATGCACGAGTACATCATCTGTTTAAGTTTCTATGTAACAATAATAAAAAAATTAGAGAAGCATTTATACAAATGCACTTAGAAGGAAACAATAATGTCTTGAATTGTTTCACCTAGATTATTCTGTGAGTAGCAGATACAAAATCTTGCCGCGCAGGAATTCCTATTCTTTTCAACCTGCTAACTCGCAGAATAACCTAGGTCAAACAATTGAAGACATTATGTTTTCCTTTTTAGTGCATTTGTATAAGATATGGCTTAAAAATAAAATTAAAATCATTTTCATTCAATTATTTCTAGTCTTTCATGAATCCGTCATCTTATTGAATTCTGACAAAATTGATAATCTCCGATCCCAAAAACGCCTACATACTAATTTTCAATCAATCAATCAATCAAAAATATGCTTTATTGTCGAAGACATAAATCTTATGGACAAAGCTTGTACTACAAATACTAAAAATATAGATATTTTACAATTGTTTGTTTTCTAATAAAAGAAAATAACATACATTTAAATATTCAACAAAGGACATAAAATTAACAATAAGCATTAAGTACCCACACTATAGTTAAGAAGAATCAATAAATATTTATAGAAACACACAAACAATCAAAAATACTATCTGTGTTACCACAAAGATAACACAGGGTAATTATAAAGTGAAAATTAAATATAATTGAATATCACATTGTCAAGATTAAAAATAACTGAGCACATTATTTATTTTAAAATAATTACATCATTTGGTTAAAAATAACTAGTCAATTAATCAAAATATCACATAAAAATGTATGTATTGTTGAATAATATATATTAAAAAATATTAAAATGTTAACTAATAGGACCACTTATGTTTTTATTGAGAAAATCTTGAACTTCGTAAAATACTTCATCCATAAGAATGAGTTTCACCGATTTGCTGAATAAATGGAGGGATTCAATGGTTTTGATGCTGGCTGGAAGATGGTTATATAGTTTTGAATGGAACCGGGCCATAATAAAAAAAAAATTCGCCATCTTGGAGCCGCCATCTGGAATTCATGAATTTTGACAGAAACCTCATGATGTTCGACCCCAAAAACCCCCACATACCAATTTTTAATGGAATCAGGCTTTAACCACAAAACTGGTCGCCATATTGGAGCCGCCATCTTGAATTTGTGAACTTTGACAAAAAAATCGTGATTGGTGTCCACGAAAACCTCCACATTCCAATTTTGAACAGAATTGAACCATAATCACAAAACTCGTCCACCATATTGGTGCCACCATTTTCTTTTTCTCCAGCAGAAATTCCATAATGCATTGTCACCGGAGTAATGATTACCTGCCAAATTTCACGTTAATCGGACAACTAGAAGTGGATCAAAATTCACTGGAAAATTTGACATACATATACCGGGTGACAAAAGGGACTAGGGCTATGCCTATATCTCCTTCACTTATCAACCGATTTGATTGACATTTCGTACATAGATATGAGACGCAATTTCAGATTGACAAACATATGAAAACAAAATTATTGACTCCAGGTTTCGCCAGAATAGCCACCAACTTCAATTTCTCAAACAGAACACCCTGTATGTTTGATGTTTCTCGGATTCTACGGCTCAAATTACATATGACAGTGTTGCCAAATTTTTATTTTACAATGAACAAAAAAAAATCTTAATTTAAAAATTTAATATATATTTTTCTCCAATTTTCAATTTAGTGAATTTTATGTACTTATAGACCCAATCAGACCTGATACTTCAAATAATTATTTTCATTATAGGATTTCAAAATGGCTTTATATATTACACTTTAATCCTAATATTTTAACACAATCAGCATTTCAACATAAATTTACATATTCATCCTCATTTTAGTCAGTCGACATAATTTTATATACAGGGTGTAACATAAGTACGTTAAAATATCCAAGTTACGTATTCCTGAGACAATTTTGAGAAAAAAAGTCTAATAAACTTGTGTCCGGAAATGCTTCGTTTCGGAGAAACAGGGTGTTAAAATTGAATTTTTTTGTTCGCTTTTAAAAAATAACTTTTGCAAACAATATGTTATTTGCACGAAATTTGGTACCCTGGGTTTTTTTGACGTGGTTAATCATAATATCGTATTAATTTTCATGTAACATCTAGAGGGCGCTGCGTACACTGTCATTATTTATTTCAAATTGCCCTAACATTTTTGACAGTGAACTTTTGGTACTTTTCATGAAAAAATCTTATTCCCACACCTTTTCCAAGTAAAAAAGGTACGATTCCTCAACAACGCGGGAAGTGATCGTTTTCGAGATATTTACAATTTTCTATATCGATGCATGTTACTTAGCTCCTAGGGCGCTAAGTGAAGTTGCTGAGAACATTACAAAAAGTAGTGGTAGGTCTCGTCAAAATAAACTACTTTTTTCCTATGAAATGTTTATCGAAATATGATTTGTTTTCGAGATACAGATTGTTGAAATTTTTCAAAGTTGGTTTTTGTCATAAGTTTATTACAATTTTAGTTATTTTCATCAATTTTATACGCAGTATACCCGGACAGACTTCTTCTGAACCGAGCATTATCAAACTGCCTCATCAGTATGGCCAAATTTGATTTTAATAATTTTTGTCACTCTCCGCTTGCAAATTAAGTTAATTGAATCGAGTAGGCTATGAACGTTCGTTTATAAAAATAGAAGTTCGCTGTAACATTTCTAACTATCCATTGACAAATTCCCATTCTGGAGTCTATAAACTATCATGCCCGACTTTACGAATGCTGAAATGGCTGATATGGTTTTTGCATGCGGCTTGGCTGACGTAAATTCAACCGAGGCCAGACGCATCTATCAGGAAATCTTTTCCGGCGACTTTCCGAATCTTGAAGCTTTGAAAGATATTCTGCAGTAGGACGGCCACGGACTACAAGAACTGTGGAATTAGAGGAGGCGGTTCTCGAAGAAATTAGTGAACATCCAGAGACAAGTACAAGAAAAATTAGTCAAACTTCAAATGTGAGTCACATGACCGTTTACAGAATTTTAAAGGAACAACAATTATATTCTTATCATATTCAGCGTGTCCAGGCACTTACGCTACGTGATTTTCAACCACGTATCGAATTTGCTCAATGGCTTCAGAGAAAATTCGAACAATATCCCCCAATTTTATCGAAAATCCTCTCCACAGATGAGGCGAATTCTTCAAGAAATGGTATCATGAACTTCCATAACAACCACATCTGGGCGGAAGATAACCCACATGCGATAACGCAAACTCATTTCCAAGACAGATTCTCTTTTAATGTATGGGTAGGCTTAATTGGGGATTATTTAATTGGGAGATGCTCACCAAAATTTTTTGGAACACGAGCTTCCCCAGCTTTCGGAAGATGTTCCTATTGGTCTCCGAAATCACTCTTGGTTTATGAACGATGGAGCCCCTGCTCATTTTAGTCTGATAGCAAGAAATTTCTTAGACGTAGCATATCCCCAACGATGGATAGGAAGAGGAGGCACTCAGCATTGGTCCCCGAGGTCACCGGACCTCAATCCCGTCGATTTTTCCTTTTGGGGACACCTAAAATCACTAGTTTATGCTAGCCTCATTGAAAACGAGGAAATGTTAAGGGATCGCATCATAGCTTGCTGCCAAACCATAAGAAACACTCTCGGCATTTTTCAACGGGTGCGGAATTCTTTGATGAGGACAGCAGAAGCTTGTATTACTGTTGGGGGTCGTCACTTTGAACAGTTGTTGTAATAGTTGTTTTGTTCAATTTTTATATGTTTAATTGCCTAATAAATAACATAGTACTTCTCCGAATTGTTTTTTTTACAAACTCCGAAATGTAGCACTTTCTAATTGAATAATTAAACCTGACAATTTTTTTTAATTTGCATTGATTAAGCAGTTTGATGATGCTCAGTTTGAAAGAAGTCTGTGTTAAAAGTTTGATAGAAATAACTGCAGTTGCAAAAATAATGACAAAAACCAACCATGTTTTGAAAAATTTCAACAATCTGTATATCGAAAACAAAACATTTCGATAAACATTTCATTGAAAAAAAGTAGGTTATTTTGACGAGACCTACCACATACTTAGTTTTTGTAATGTTCTCAGCAACTTCACTTGGCGCCCTAGGAGCTAAGTAACATGCATCGATATAGAAAATTATAAATATCTCGAAAACGATCACCTCCAGCGTTGTTGAGGAACTGTACCTTTTTTACTTGGAAAAGGTGTGGGAATGAGGTTTTTCCATGAAAAGTACCAAAATTTTACTGTCAAAAATGTTAGAGCAATTTGAAATAAATAATGACAGCGTATGCAGCGCCCTCTAGATGTTACATGAAAATTAATACGAAATTATGATTTTCCACGTCGAAAAAACCTCGAGTACCAAATTTCGTACAAATAACTTATTTTTTGCGAAAGTTATTTTCAAAAAGCGAACAAAAAAATTCAATTTCAACACCATGTATCTCTGAAACGAAGCATTTCCGGACACAAGTGTATGAAGACTGTTTTTCCTAAAATTGTCTCAGGAATACGTCACCTGAATATTTCAACGTACTTATGTTACACCCTGTATACACCACTTATTATCTAATCATAGCACCTTCTAATAATTTATGTATACATACTGTTAATCTTATTAGTGTCATTTTAGTATTTTAGCACAATTTTATCTTTTCAACACAATTTTTTTGTCTTAAGCCCAAGAACCAAAAAGTCATAATCTGAATTAATTCTCAGTTGCAAGCAGATTCCACTCAAACATGAACAATTACCTCAGAAATTTTCAGACCCAGGAAATAAGAACAGAGAGTCTTTCATCCTTCTCAGAATGTAATGAAATCATTGGAATAAATAAAAAAACCACCAATTCCAAACTCCTTCATAATAATATCCGCAGTATAAACAGAAATTTTGATGGATTCATATGCTATTTGAACCAATTCAAGTTTAAACCTGATTGTAATGTGCTATCGGAAACATGGGTGATTCCAATTGTGGACCTATTCCATATTCCTGAGTATGAAATGATATATAACAAAGGAACCTTTAACGAGAATGATGAAGTGGTTTGTTATGTAAAGGCATATATTCAAAGCTCATTTAAAGTCGTTGACTTGGGTCATTTTCTGTTACAAAAATCTGAAAATAAATCAAACGTAATACTTGTGGGAGACATCAATATTGACATATTGAAAGTTAACTGAATACCTAACTATTATGCATGAATATGTTTTTTTATCAGCTATAAATGTTTACACGAGGTGTCTCAACGAAAGTAAATCTTGCGTTGATCACATCTTCATACAAACAGATAATGACGTGGATATGATGCTTCCCATAACAGTAAAAACAAATCTGACGGACCGTTATTCAACATTTCTTCAAATCGTATTCGATGAATGTGGTGTTTCTAGAGAAAACTCTAATAAGATCAAAATAAAATTTAATTATAACAAACTATTAAAAATTTGAAAAATATCCCGTGGGAGACTGTTCATAATATAGAAGATGCTGAATCTGCAGCTAATAAATTTATTGATATCATCGACCAACAAATAGGGAACTGTTCTTACACTATTAGAAATAAATTAAAAAAAAAGAATGTATGACTGCAGAGCTCAGTCTCATCATTGAAGATCGCGACAAACAACATCAGCAACTGCTGAAATATCCTACCAATCAAGAAATAAAATCGCTTTATTAATCCACCAGAAATAGAGTATCTTCCATGATACAAAAGACAAAGATTAATTACTACAAAAATAAAGTAACTCAGGCAGATAGGGATTCAAAAAAAATGTGAAACTCTATAAACGAAATATGTTCGAAATCAATGAGACCTAGAGATGATCTAAATAGAATGAAAGTGGAGGAAATATATATCGACAATGTAAAAGAAATCGCAAACCTTATGAATGAACATTACGTCACAGTGGGGAAAAAGCTTGCAGGAGAAATTAATACCCATCCTGAATATATTGCTCCGCAACGCAACTTGCTATTGAATTCTCTTTTCTTACGAGCAGTTACCCAAAATGAAATAAAAACAATAATTACTCAACTAAAATCTATGAAGGTACCAGGAATTGATCTCTCAACGTCTGAAACTGTTAAACAAATTTCTGACATGATTGCAGCACCACTAGCTGCTGTAATCGATAGATGTATTTAACAAGGAATTTTTTCCGCAGCATTTAAAGAACCAATAGTATTCTCCATATATAAAAATGGCGACAAAGGAGAACTTATCAACTACAGGCCAATTTCAGTAATAACAAACTTTTCAAAAATATTCGAAAAAGTTCTAAAAAAGCAATTGACTTCATTTTTTGATGAATTTGAAATAATTTCAGAAAAACAACATGGTTTCAGAGAAGGTGTTATCACCTAAAGCGCGATACTAAAATTAACTTCCAAAATGTATTTAGCTCTGGACAAAATCCAGCCTGCTCTCTGCGTCTTTCTTGACTTGTCGAAGGCATTCGATACGGTAAGCCATAACTTACGCTCGAGAATTCAGGTATCAGAGATATAGCTCCAGAGTTGTTCAGAATCTATCTCTCAAATAGACCCCAAAAAGTCAAATCGAAGAATATATATAGCGAATCCGAAACAGTAGCATATGGAGTACCTCAAAGAACCGTACTAGGACCAATCCTGTTTAACATTTATTCAAATGATTTATTTGAGGTCACTACAGAAGGAGAAATAATCACGTATGCAGCTGATACAGCAATATTTTACTCAGCTCAAGAATGGAAAACTTCGAAAGAACTAGTAGAACGAGATCTGTATAAAATTGAATCATGGTTTCAGAGTCGATTGCCGACCATAAACCCTAGCAAAACATTGTTTCTTCCACTATCCAATAATGAATCCACCTTGCCGTCCTTCACTAGTCCAAAAATTTCTGATGATTTTTCAATACTTTTGAATTTGAGTACCTAGGTGTGATTATTGACAGTCACCTCAAGTGGAATGAGCATGTCGCGTATGTGATAAAAAAACTACATTTTTTTATTCACAAACTGAAAAACCTCAGATATATTCTGAACAAAATCCAACTAAAAACAGTATATCCGCACTAGTAGAATCGCACATAGCTTATGGAATAGTAGCTTAGGAAGCAGTAGGAAAAACTATTATTAATAATCTAGTGATAGTTCAGAAGAAAATTATTAAAATTGTATTATGTAAAACAATCCGATACTCTTCATACCTTCTATACTCTGAAACTGAAATCTTAGACCCGAGACAGCTATTTTTTTTTTAACTTGAATATTGAACAGCATAAAACTAAATCCACTCTGATAACTAATGAACACCTCTATAATACAAGACAGAAACACAATACTTACTTGCCTCCTCCAGCTTTGAAGTCTATTGGGTAGGATAATCTTAAATTTTTGGACTCGAAACTCTACGGCCGCCTTCCGCAATATATCTCAGAAATGAATAATATCAAATTTTTACGCATCTGCTACCGTTATCGAGAACAGAAGTAAAATAATTTTTTGTAATTCGCCGGAGTTAATTAAATTTTTCAACGAAACAATGAAAAAGAGAATTAGTGGGCTTTGACTGCTATTTTCATTCTGACGTTAAGATCTGGCTGACATCCATTTTGTTTATGGTCTGACTAATGGTAGCGGACTTGAAGCTCAGAGATTTCCTGATTGCCGGCTTCCCAACTATAGAACTTTTATTGATACCCATCAGCAATTTTGGGAATACGGCAGATTTCAGATTCCAAGGCACGTTGTTGGCAGACCGCGACAAGCACGCAACCCAGTAAGAGATGAAGATATTTTATATGTCATCGACGAAAATCCTTGTATGAGTACTAGACAAATAGCACGGGATTTGGATGTTTCCCATTCGACTGTCTGGAGGGTTTTACACGACACCATGCTATACCCATATCAATTCCAGCGCGTCCAAGTTTTGTTTCCATGAGATTTTCCAGGGCGCTTGCAGTTCTCCCGATGGATACCGCGCAACTGTACTAGGAATCCTGCATTTTTGTCTCATATCCTTTTTACCGACGAAGCTCACTTAACACGCGACGGAGTAGTGAATTACCACAACGTTCATATTTGGGCACTAGAAAATCCACACATGATCAGACAATCTCGACACCCGAAACAATTCAGAGTAAACATATGGGCAGGAATAGTAGGAGATACTTCAATTGGTCCTTTTATTTTACCGCGAATTTCAAATGGTGACACGTATTTAAACTTCCCACAGAACGATTCGCCTGCTTCAGTGGAGGACGTGACTTTACAAGTTCGTCAACAAATGTGGTTTATGTACGATGGGGCCCCATTCATTTTCAAGTCATCGTCCGCGATTATTTAGATACAGTGTTTTCCCAATCGGTGGATTGGCAGATCCAATTGCTTGGCCCCCACGGTCCCCAGATTGCAACCCGCTGGACTTCTTTTTATGAGGACATGTTGAGGGCCTAGTTTATGGTGCAGAGCCAGTGCCTACCATCGAAGTTCTTACTGAACGAATTATAGATGTCTTCCACACCGTAAGAAACACTCCCGGAATTTTTATTTATTTATTTATTATATTTATTCATTGATTCAATCAACAGGTGAACCCTATTACATGAAAGACAAAATATAGATATTCAATAACTTAACCTACTCATTCTACTTATAGCTAAACTAAATGAAAGTTAGACAGATTAAATTTAGATAGACAATCATGTTGAAATAAATAAAAGTAAATAAAAGTTCAACTAACAAACACGTTATAGCTATTTATGTACCAAGTGCGTTATATAGATCCTAACGCCCGGAGGGTAACATTCACACGAGGGCCTTTGGACTGAGGGATGAATGTTGCCCGATGGGCGTTAGGATCTAGTAACGCTCGTGGTGCATACAAGATTTTATTTTTCACGAAAAAATTATCTTAAACGACATTGTTTACTTCATAAATTTCCTCTCATAGTATCAACTGCGTTCTGGTCGGCAACTGAGCACAAGTGAGCTTCTATGCAATTACCATGGAAATATTGAAGAGGTTGCTAAGGGTTGTTTATTAAATAAAACGACGCTGCATTTTTGTAAGAATTGACAAGCTTGTTAGTGGAGGAAACTGAAAACAGTTGTGTTCATAATGATTATAGAGATCCCACATAATGTGACGCTCAAAGCTGAAAAAGCGTTAGGAAATTTACTGCCTGTGAAATCCAAACACTTATACGAGAAGGAGTATGACCATTTTCTGAAATGGAAAGATGAAAACAGAGTGAATACCGTAAATGAAACTGTCTTAATGGCATACTTTCAGGAACTGGTGAGTTTATCTTATGAAAAATATTAATATTTTTTATTTATTTTAGATTATTTCAGTCTGAACAATACAGTGCAAATAGTCTATGGACCAAATACTCACAGCTGAAATCAATATTGATTGTTGAAGAAAATATTAATATATCAGCATTCAGTTAACTAATGGCATTTCTGAAAGTTGATTCAAAAGGATACATTCCTAAAAAATCAAAGGTATTGGAAGGTGGACAAGTATTACTTTTCATAAGAAAAGCTCCAGATGATACTTTTCTGCTACATAAAGTTTTTCTGGTAATGGGCGTATTTGGAGGCTTAAGACGTGATGAAATGGTCAAGATTACAGTTGATGACATTGAAGACAGAGGAGCCGTTTTACTGATCAAGGTACCAGAAACCAAGACCTGCACCTCAAAAAGTTCCACCTTTGTTGAAGAAAGCGAAATAGGAGCCTTGAACTTAGTTGAAAAGTACATTGCACTACAACCAAAAGGATGTAAACAACGTAGGTTTTTTTTAACCTACAGAAATAATAAATGCATTGAGTTACCTGTAGATAAAAATACTATAGGAAGTGTTCCTTCTATCATAGCGAAATACCTAAATTTGGAAAACCCGAAGGGTTACACCGGACATTGTCTACGCCAAACGTCGTCAACGCTTCTTTTTCGAGGTGGTGCTTCCTTTGAAACACTGAAATTACATGGAAAATGGAAGAGTAGTACGGTAGCGGAGAGCTATATTGAAGAAAGTATCTCGTCGAAGAACAAAATTGCTACAATGATAGCCCATTCCGTTTCCGAAAAAGAAAATGTTGACGTTCCGAACGAAACCGAATGCACATTGAGGAGTTCATCATAGGTCAACTGACAGAACTTCAAACTTGGTACTAATTTTTCAGGAACATTTGAAAATTGTAAATTCTATTTGAGAGAAAATAGTAAGTCCCTTTTTTATGTACAGTTATAAATAAAACTTTTCTGAGTTATTAATTTATTGAACTACAGAAAAAAACATTTAGCGGGCGTTATGATTCATAATGCCCTCCATAACGCCCCGGGCGTTATGGGTCTGTTAATAGCAACCGTTGCCAAGGTATTATAAAGCAGTAACGATCAAGTGGAAAATGAAAATAATAATGGAGTACATGGAGTGTTGATTCAAGGTAACTTTTTCAGTTTTTGTTTCAGAGACGCAAAAGATGAGCCAAACAATTCAATTTGGCCATTATATTCATTTCCATACTGTGCCAATCTACAAACCGGTAAATTTTGAGCATAATTAGTAGTGCATAAAGTTGTGTGGAAAATTCTGGGATTTCTGGTTTGCCTAACTGGGACATTCAGGGAAAATATAGATAATAGAGAGGGACAGTCGATTATTCCTGACATTATTTTGTGAAGGAAGCAAATATCTGAGTTGATCCTTCTTTGTTCAAGCGATTGTAAATTAAGGAGCTCCATAATTTTGGCGTAGTTAAATTCACCATAACTTGAACCCATTCTGTAGGCGATACAACGCAGAAGTTTTTTCTGATCCCCTTCAATATTATATTTTTGGAAGTTGTAGTTAGGACACCATACAACGGATGCATATTCAAGAATTTACCTAACTAAAGAACAGTATAGAACTTCTTTTGTTTGAACTGAAAACTCCTTGGATGAACGTATGACGAAGCCCAACATTTTGAAAGAACGGGAAATTATGTCTCTAATGTGTGGATAGAAGGTTAGTCTGGTATCAAATGTAACGCCCAGGTCACGAATTTCATCAACTATTTCAATAGGAGTATCATCGACAAAATATTCGTACTTCATAGGTGAATTTGATTTGGAAAAAGTTATCTGGTGACATTTGTTGATGTTTAAATCAAGGACGTTAGCTTTACACCATCCATGAAATAAAGAAAGTTCTGCTTGCAGATTTATCGCATCATGGTCGTTTTCAATTTTATTAAATATTTTGAGGTCATCCGCGAATAACAAGTAACTAGATTTTTTAATTATGAGGGATATATCGTTGATGAAAAGGTTAAATAAAAGTGGGCCACAGTGGGATCTCTGGGGTACCCCACAGGTTACAAAAATGGGTTCAGATATAGTACTTCCTATTTTCACTCTTTGTGTGCAATCTTTCAGATAATTTTTCAGCCAATTGAGCGAATTCCCAGAAATCCCATAAGCTTCCAACATAGCCAGTAGCAGAGTATGGTTAACTGTCGAAGGCCTTAG
>JAFIRS010007599.1:0-23623 GCA_018342105.1 Gonioctena quinquepunctata | reverse complement strand
AAATTTAAAAAACAAGAAAAATTACTGATTAAAAATAAAAAAAATAAGTATCAGACAAATACTTTTGAATACCCGATTTTATTAACAAAATATAGGGTTTCAGAAAAAATATTGAAATTTTGACAAAAATCATAAAAAAAATGCAAAAAACTAAAACTCGAAAATTTAAAGAACGAATTCCCCAACAAGAAATCGACTATTTGGGGAATACTTGTTTTAAATTTAAAAAATTTTAAACAGAATAAAATTAAAATTTTAAAAAACTTGAAAGATAAAAATTATTAAATGTGAATTTTAAAAAAACAAACCTAATTGAATTTGTTGAACAACGAATTCTGAAAAAAAAACAAGTTATCGAATATTTTGAATTTTATTTGGAAAAAAATTTAAAACGAAATGTCCCAAAAAAATGTGAGAAAAAAGAAAAATTAAAAAAATAAGTAAAACAAAAAAATTTTAATTGCATACAAAAATGAATTTTGAGAACACTTCAATTTTATCGAAAAACAATATTTACAAAAAAAAAAAATTAACGGGAAAAAAAACCCAAATTTAAAACAAATTTGGAATAATGCGAATTTGAAAACAGAAAAAATAAGTAAAACTACAAAATTTTAAATAATACAAACAAGAAATGAATTTTTTTGAGAACACTTCATAAATCGAAAAATAATGTTTACAGAAAGAAAATCCGAATGAAACAAATTTTGGCGAAAAAAAACAGACGAGAAATACTTTGAAATACTTGATTTTTTTAAAAAAATATTGATACATAAAACACTATTTTTTTTTTACCAATATAATTGAAAAAATCCCAATTCTAAAACAAAAAAAACTAATTCAGATTTTATTTAATTCTTGAAAGACAAGTTAATCTAATCTTCTTTATTTAAAGAAAAAACACAAAAATTTGTGAATTTGTAAAAAAACAAAAAAAGGAACATTTTGGAATATTTTTTAAATTGGGAAAGAAGAAATTTTTTGAAAAAAAAAAAAAGTTAAAAAATGTTTAAATAGTCAATATTGGTGGAGAAATGACCATATCTATTATTATGAGAACTAAAAATCCGATCACGTTTATTGAAACTAGCAATCTCTTTTTCCCAATAACTCAAGTCGAAATTAATTTAATTATAAAATGGTTTTCTTCTTCACTAGTCCTTCGGTTCACATCCTTTGTGCCATATATCAACCGTTCTCTGTCTAATAACTCAAATCATAAATGTCGCATCTCTTGAGAAATTAGAATGATTTCGGATTAATAAATGAAATAATTTTTTTAATCTGGAAAACGTTTCCATTTTCACATTTTTTTCAAGAAATCTTGAAGGAAGGATTCAACATACTATGGACATTGTTCATCTTTTCATTGAACAAAGTTGGGTTTCGAAACTTCTGCATAAAAATCAAATAGGTAATGACACATAATTTTTTTTTGAGAATTGTAATTTCCATGAATAAATCCTCGGTTGTGTTCCTCCACTCATACCTATAATGTTGATGTACTGATTTCAGAAAAACTTCTTAAAATAATAGATTTCAATCATAAAGGTGCGTTCTTTGCCAACATCAACTATTGCTTATTTCAGAATATAAAATGGAAGTTTGAGGGTTAAATATTTGAGTGCGAAGCAACTGGTAACAGCTAGTTCTGCAAATAAAAAGTGGATCCAAAAAATGTTGATCAGACAATGCCTTCTAACACGCAGACAGTTCCAGATGAAGCAACATATGGCAAAATAAATCATTGGTGTAAATCATCAAAAGAGCGGCCACGAAACCAAGCTCTGGAGCACACCTGATTCAACCAATTTGATATAGGAGGTCATACCATTGATTCTAGCTCTGAGCACACCTGATTTAACCAATTTGATATAGGAGGTCATACCATTGATTCTAACACATTTCTACTATTCTGGAGATATGACACAGTGAGTTCAAATGCTACCCATATTTGCTTGTCCACCAGAATGGTGTGAGAGACGGTCGAAAGCCTTGCTCATAGCGCCAGACACATCTTGAGAGAATATAGGTTCAAAATAGAATGATTGTGGCCCTTCATATAGAATCCAGGATAAATTTTATCATCTTGAGGCAATTGTCTCATGATGAAAGTTGTTAAAATCGGCTACATTTTACTACTGGTGTTTTTGTTTCCCTCAAAATATATGAGTTTCCAGCTTCCAGTTTCAATTGCCTTTCTGGTATTCTTCACTCATTTGTTGGTAGATATTCAGTAAGAATTTTGCAATGTCAGACTCCGTTTGATAATTATGGCATGAGTTCCATCTTGTGTTTTTCAAGGCAATTTTAAAATTTTCTATGCCAGCAGGGGTGATATTTCTTCTAAGATTATATTCGGGGATTGCAAAAAACATTTTTTATGGTGATAATCTTGGGGTAGTGGTAAGAGGGGCAACCCAATGAACTCGTTTGATTGGTTGAATAAACGTAATATCTTTACGTTTATTGAATAGATCAACTTGCATTGGTGGACACCACACAAGGTAGTGTGGGAGTCACTGAGTCCTATGGTTTCTGTGCCCTCTCTACATCTGCGTTACCCATCCAAAACTCCACCCGGTTGGCTTGTCTGGTCGGGACCGATGACGACACTGGCCTATTGTCGTATCTTGCCTGTTGTACTCTTTACAGCGCCCATTCCAGGAATTTCGTGCCCTGACAAGTTTGTACAAGTCTTTTACTTGTGTGCCCGAATATATTCATTGACTGTCTTCTGCGATCCGAAGCCCCGCAGTTGCACAGTATGTGTGATACTGTTTCTGGTTCCTTGCCGCATAATCTGCATATTAGGTCGCCATTGAACAGTCACATTTTATTAAGGTGCTTTTTTACTGGCACGTGTCCAGTCATGATCCCCGTAATGATTCTCGGTTGTTCCCTGTTTAAAGTTAACGGGTCTGCTGGTTTTTTCCGGCACGGGCCTAAGATGTATTCTTTTCCGTGTCTGTTTCCCGGAATGTAATTCCAGTATTCTTTGTGTTATTCATCCAGTCTTCTACAAACGCTCGAACCGTGCGCTTCGGTACCCCGAGGATCTGTCCTGGACCTGGTTCGTTTTCCGATCCTCTTCTGGCGATTTCGTCGGCTTTTTCAAAGCCTGAAAATCCCTGATGTCCTGGAACCCAAATCAGCTTGACGCGGTTTTGTTCTACCAGAATTGTCAGTTCCTCTTTGCAGGTCCATACCAGTTGGGACGTCACTTCCTGGCTACCAGAGCCTTCAGTGTCGCCTGGCTGTCTGAGAGAATGTGGGACTGATACCATATGGTTACTTATTGAAGGATCTTCAATTATTCAGTGGGTTGAGGTTGTCTTCAAAAAATTTGGTAAACGACTTGTTCCCAAAAGAAAGAAAAGCTGGCGGAACCCGAAGAGGCTGCTGATCCTTTCACGGGGGGAAGAGCTGAAAATGTGTTACAAATGATGAAGCCTGAAAAGCACCTTGTGCTGATGGCATACCTATGAAGATACTAGAAGAAATATCATCCACTCAACAGTATGCTCAGGGGAAGCATTTTCCAAAAAAGTGGAAGGCGGAGTGGTTCTCAAAACAAAAGTAAGCCAGAAGACAAAAAACTCATACCAATATGCCTACTGAACACAATCAGCAAGACTTGCGCAGGTTTACTAAGGGCAGACTGGATAAAGAAATAGAAAAACACTGGAGGGCTTTCGAAAAACCAGTTTGGATTTTGCAAAAAATCCACTGTTCGCCGTCGATAGGGTTGTGAGCATAGTGGAGGAGCACGTGTGCGGCACTGGTTATATTCGATGTCAGAAATGCTTTCGACTCGGCATCCTGGGATATAATCCTGATAAAATCGGTAGTGAGGGCCAAGTAGCACAGAGTCATAAAATTAACATAATGACTTCTTATACCGTCTTGAAGACCACGTATTTGTAATGTTTCAGAACCAAAAAGTTAATGTCGTTTTAAAACCTTTAGGCGTTGCTATGACGTCGTGTAGTAGATATAACGAGATTACAAATAAAGAATTCTCGAGATGAAGTTGTACTGTGGTTTGTATGTAAAAAATTGTATGTGTCGTTGAGTAGAACTTAAGAGCAGTTGCTTGAGGTTATTATGACAATGAACATATGTGGTTCTAATGAATAGATTTTGAAACGTTTCTACGACTACATATTGTACTCATGTGATGTAGTTTTATCAACTGATGAACTTTGGTCGTAATGATTACATTATATCGGTTAGATTATTTTTTGTTGGTTATGTCATTTTGTTGGATAGGTATATTGTGTTATGTATGTAGAATATTCAGTTCCGTATGAATAATTGAAATGCTAAACAAAAATCCAATCCAATGTGTTACAAGAGAAATGGAGCGTATAGAAAAATTTTTAAAAAATATAAAGGAGAAGGAGTACCTACCCAAAATTAACATCTGAAATAATTAATCAGTCTTTGGGGACACTGCCAAAAATGAAGTTCATCTAGTCCCTTCAATTGTTTTCACAACAAGGAAAAACAAATAATATGTATGTCACTTCGAGTGATAAATAAAAATAGTTGAATATAACTGTTCAACATTAACATAACCTCTATTGTAAATGACAGTATTCTAGCGTTTCCATTGGGCGGAACTAGCGGAATGCTTATGCACTCAGTTTATATCTTTTTCTGTTTTGATAGCGTTGACGTTAGTACATCAAAACTTGCTACTTGTGGTCACAGCGACTACATTACAACTTTTTTGTAAAGATATTGCGATGTCTTTGAGACAATCGTAAACTATTCTATGATAGTACATACCGGAGTAATTACAACTTTTCGACACTAGAAGGACGGCATCCATGTTTTCGATTGATTGATAACATCATTCTGGTAGCCATATTGGAACAAAAATATTTAAAATAAAAAATAGGGGACCCTGGGTCTTTATCACTTTCAAAATCATTGAGTGTTGATCAAGTATTTTTGTAATATGGTCTACATATTTCAACGATTAATGAGAATTGATGAAATATATTTTTCTGAAATGAAAATAAATATTTATTTCTCTTCATTTTCGAGGCGCATGAATTTTAATTGAGTAGAATTGATTTTGATCGTAAAATGGATTTGCTTGGTCACTAGAACTTCAGAACATTTCTTAAAGACACATGAATGAAAATAATTTTTATCTCGATAACTATCACGGATATTTGTTGTTAGTATATATAGTGGATATAGGACACGAGTATCATGAACATGTAAAAGAAGACGGAATTATATATTATATTAATATTATATAAAAAACTTTTGATATGGTATACATATTGTAATACTATATTAGAAAGATTATGATCTTCATGCATAATGATATAATGACTACACAGACAGACCACAGACCACAGAACGACGTAATAATAATATTCAATCCAACCCTTTTGCGACTGGCTTATAAAGTTTATATTGGCAAGTCATTACCACTACTTTATAACGTCGATGTGACGTCCAAGAGTGTGCCTTTTGTCGTATTGGCATACATAGCGACGTTTTAGCATATTACAAGACATAAATCATGGACTTTTGGAAAGGTCTAGTAGACAACCGAATTATGACCTCTGTGTGCTACTTGGGGACGTTGCAAACTACCTCCTCGAAATTGTTGGCAGCTACCTGAAGGATTGGTCTTTACAGATCAGAAAAGAGGTATACTTAGATGTAACCGTCCCACAGGGTCAGTACTTGGTCCTACCCTGTGAAACGTGATATATGACGACGTGCTGAGGGTGTTAGTCATCACAGCCAGAAATGAAGAAGAACGGGACGATGAGGCGTTAGATCAGATCAGTATCTGGATGGAGCAAACGAGTTGGAGCTAGTCCCTAGTCGTGAACAGTCATACTCAAAGAACAGAAAGGAAAATATTAGGCCATTCCCAAAAAGTGCGGAGGCGTAGAAATACCTCAAAAAAAATTTTATTGTGCGTCTGGGCATCAGCATGAGCAAAGGACGAACACATTGAGAATTGAGGCTCTGTCCAGAATCATGCCAACATAAAGGTACAAAGAAATACAGAGAATTACTCACAAAAGTGCAGTACATGATGCTCCTTAGTGTTAATAGCGCAAATACCGTGCGGTATCCACTAAAACTTTGGAAGCAACCTCTGGAAAAGCGCCAATCGAGCTAAGGGTTGAAAGGAAATGGAGGCTGCACAGAATAATATACGAAAGCAGCACACAAGCTAAGTGGGAGGGAGAAACGAACATCCTTAGTCTGGGTAAAGGCTATGGGACCCATCCAAACCTTGAAGAGTGGATAGCCTGCAAGCACAGGCAGGTATACTACTTCCCTGTCGCAAGTGCTGATGGGAAACGGTGTTTCAGAACATATATTAGGAGAATCGGCAACACAGAAAGCGGCCTATGCTTGCATTGCGGGACGATTGAACATTACTTAGTTATATGCGGATGGAGACAAGAAAGGCACGTACTTTTGGCAGGCCACTACATCTTGATGCCAAACAAAAAGCGATCCCGAGGTGGAAGAGTAGGTAGGCTAAGGTCCCCATAGAGTCCCACACGCTAGGGAAAGGTGAAGCAAGTACCTGTGCGAGCATGAGCGTACCTACTCCCGTATATAAACGGTACACTTTTGTTTTGTGTCATTACATAACACCATTGTAATAATCATATCACAGTATTCCTGCGACATAAACAGGAGTTAATTGAAGGGAATTTATCATTGAAATTAGTTTAATACAACCGAATACATTCAGTAAACTCCTTCAGATTAACAAATTTGACAGCTGTTTCTTTGATATATATTTGGTTCAATGTTTATTTCAACAGACTGGAGGACTGACTGAGTAGAAATATCATTGATTTCCGGCTGAATATGGAATAAGTGTTTCTTAATGCCTAGTAGTTTTGAATACAAAAGTTAGGATGTTTCAAGTGAAATATTTTAGTTGTGAATATGTGGATTTCATGATTGTTTTCGGCCTCATACTTATTGAAACGTTAAACTTTGAAAATTTGAAATTATTGAATTCGCATGAAGAACGTTACTTATGAATGGGTATTCAACTGGGAAGAAACACAAATTGATCATAGTTTAACATTTCAATAAACGTTGGAAAGAAGACAATTTTCAACGTTACTTCTCGTGATTTCACCACGTTTCATTAAATATAAATAAAAATCATAATGCCCGAAGATTTGCTATTGAAATAGATCAAAAAAACGTAGTACAACTAGGTACCGCCAGTTAAAGTTTATCTTTTCCGGCGTACCTATAGGTGTTAAAGATCGATGATGGTTTGTTTACGTTGGTCTCATTCAGCCAGAGTTCTTTGGACTTTTGGTTGGTTGACTACTCCGTATGATGAGGGCCAAGAAGCCTGAAACCGGTATGCGGATTGTTAGGTGAACACGACTTAAATTAAACATAATCGAGCTTATCAGAAAGAAACATTTGCATTCAATGTCCATTGATATTTTATGGAAGTATGCATGGATTTTCAGGTGAATATCATTCAACGTTCTGCGTGGTATTTGCCAGGAAAGTAGTTGTTTTTCACCTGAGATCTACCTTTCTCTGGTTCAATTTTATATTGAATCCTTTATGTGAAGAAAACCGTTTAAATTCGATTTTTCTATTCATTCCACTTCATATGGCACTTATCTCTCACAACTGGACCTGTCACGCATATGGCTTCCAAGCTTTATTGAGCTAGTAACGCGCAGCTCACACGCGCAAGCGTTTTATAAATGGAATTGACGGACCATTTTTTGAGGTAAATGATTCGGATGCATTCCGAGGATTGCTCGCAGTTCTTGGTGCCTGTTTTTTTATTAATTTTGGGGAATTTTACTTCTTCGTATGAAATTTCAATTTCATTTCCAGATTATACATTTTCTCTTTCCTCGACGCCGCCTTTTAGATCAAATATAACTCGAATGTCTCCGACATTATATTCACTCGATTATCATTCATTGACATTCAGTTGAAATCAGGTCGATGCGAACGTAGTACGAAGTCGGACGAATTAACCCATGCCCAATATTTCGCATGCGCATGGCAAAAACTGTTCATTATTATTCTTCAAAGCTTGTACAGAATAATTGAGATACTAAATACCACTCGGTTTGATCCTTTATATTGGTGGAGGAAAAAACCTATGATTTTTACTACAGTCTTTTCTACCTATTATACCGGGTACCCTAGTTGAAACATCCTAAATATATTTTTTTGCCCCAAATCCGCAGACAAGTCGATTTTCATGTGTAACGTTTTAGATGGAACTCCCGGTATTTCCAGTTCCCACGAAAATGAATATGTGCCAATTGTACCAGTTACGATACTAGGAAAGCTCTCCATGTATATCTACGTTCCAGTTATTCTCCTTTGTAAACTGAAAGTAAAATTGTACACAATAATAACCCGCTTCTTTGCTTTATATTTGTTGAATTCCATCCCGTTCGATGATATAGAAATCATGGGCGTATCAGAGACATGATAAACCCCAAAATATTTCGAGAATTATACAGTGACCCAGGGCCGATCCTAGGGTATTGGCCGCCCGCGTGCAAATACCAGATGTGCCGCCCCTCCAGAGATTTTTTTTCTTATTTTGACTAATATTTAACGTTGACGTTATAAACTCTTAAACTCATCTACCTGTATAACGTCAATTTCACACACAACGATTTTGGACATACTCAGTGCGTATACCAACGAAAAGTATACAAATCAGTTGTTCTACAGTCTACAGACTAGGTACCTAATCATTATAATTACCTAATCATAAAATAACCTTTCTGGCTTTCTGAGTGGCAAATTTATCAATAATTTCCGTAAAATCTATTTTTTCACAGATTTCGGATTCAATAGAGATGATGGCCAAAGCTGAAAGCCTTTCTTGTGTCATATTATTTCTCAAGTAATTTTTAATAATTTTTAATTTGCTGAAACTTCTTTCTCCTGAAGCCAAAGAAACAGGTAAGGTTAAAAAAATTCTTATTGTTAGAGCAAAACTAGGAAAACAGGAAATGAGATCATTTTTGACTATGATTTCTAATACCTCAATTGGCTGTTTCTTACCTGGAAAAATATCTTTGAATGAAGTTATTTCATTAAACAGTTGTATACCGTCTATATCTTTCACGATACTTCCTTCCTCCTGTACCTGTAACTTAATATCTAAGTCCATGCAGGCTTTCATGAGATCATCACTAGAAATGTTGTGTAACTCATACAGAAAGCAGAATATTGAAAAGCACTCAGATAATAATGTAAATCTTTCATTTACCGAAGAGATCGCGTGATCAAGGATTGCAAAATAGAAAGAAGTCTTGAATTGCTGGAAGTGATTCAAAAGGGGTTCATCACTGCCCTCGTAATCAAATAAACGGACCTTTTTTCTGAGCCTCGAACTTGGAAATTCGGGATCAATACCTAAATATCTAGCAAGTGTTGTGGCTGATTCGACAAATATTTTGAAATTATCGTCTGATCTTTGTGAAACAAAATATTTTTTTAAATTATCTAAGCCTTCAATGCATTCCGCGATGTTTAATTTAGGATTTTGAAGCATTTTACTCAGAACATTAATTCTTGATAATAAATCATGCCAAATCAAAATTGAACACAAAAATAAATTTGAATGATTCAAGATTTTTAATTATTGATTTTGCACCATTTTTTGTTTTCGCGTCTCTGGTGGAATCTTCAATTAAGGCATTTAATGCGGTAATAATGTTTTTGAGGTCTTGCTTTAGAGGTCTAAAAGCATTGATACGACTTTCCCACCTTGTTTCACTTAATGGTTTCAAAGTTAGACTTTTCACGTATTTTTTCAGTAAATCCCATCGATATGGGGACGCAGAAAAAAAAATTATATACCTCTTGTACCATATCAAAAAATCCAGAAATTTCACCACTGGAGCTGGCAGCGTCATTAACGACGAGGTTTAAGGTATGAGCCGCACACGGCACGTATAATGCTCTAGGATTGATATCGAGAATCCGTTTCTGAAGCCCTATATTTTTCCCCTTCATGTTCGATCCATTGTCGTAGCCCTGACCACGTACCACGTACCTAACCTAACCTAACCTAACTTCGAGCTGCAGACTAGGTAATAGCTTCTCTAATAAAAAATTGCACAGACCTTCTCCAATGGTATTAGTTACTGAAAAAAATCCTAGAAAAAATTCTAAAATATCTAATTTACTTTTACCATCAGTAGTGTTCACACATCTAATTACAAACGTTATTTGTTCTGTATGACTAATATCGGGCGTAGAGTCGAGAATTATAGTGTAATATTTGGCTTTTTTGACAATGCGTGTTATCTCATTACGAATAGATTCGACTGAAATATGAATTACTTCATTTTGAAAATGCTGCCCTAAGTAGTGTGGAATACGTGTTTTTTTATCTTTGTATTTACTGATATTATTAAGGTGTTCTGAAATAACTGGATCAAATTTGGCCAACATCTCTACTGCCTTTGAAAAATTACCATTATCTCTATGATACAACTCCGTACTAGTTCCTCTGAATGCTAAATTTTGACTGGCTAAAAATTGTACTACAGCAATCATTCTTTCAATGATAGCGCGCCATCGCTTTTTCTCTCTATTGTAAACATTTTGTTGTTCCGCGTCAATAGTACAATTTTTTTCCATCCTCGTCTTTATTTCGCACCACGATCTTATAGAGTTAACGTGTTTTAGAGTATTTTCATGCTTATTGAGGTAATCCGAACAATGACGCCAATCAGAAAAGCCAGTACTTACAAGTTGTGTTGAACTATCTCTACTAAACAATTTACATGCAAAACAAAAAATACAATTTAGTTTTATGGGATAGCAGAGCCACACGCGATTTATTTTCTCCCCGTTCACTAAAGTTTTGTTATAATATGAACAGCTAAATTTTCTGCCACTCTCATCAATCGGAAATTTGAAATCTGCAACTTGTTTGGGACCGTGTTCTACCAATAAATCAATATATTTTTTGTCAAAATGTTAGGCCAAGTACCTGGATCATCTAGTGCTACTTGAGCAGAGCCCTCTTCCTCTTTGCTCTAATCTTCACATTCGGCTTCACTGGGAATGAGACTGCTTGATGATGATCATGCAGCTTTATCACCTTCATCGGGTGTGAAATCTATTGATTTATTGTTTGTTTCACTAGTACTGGTGGATGTTGATGGTTGAGAATAATCAAACTCCGCGATTTGATTCAAACCATTTTGTTCGGGCTAACTTTTATCCGGTTTTCCAAAATACTTTTTCAATGCTCCCGCTTGTTTTGAGATTTCTTCTATTCTTCTCTTTCCTATAGAAGGCACCTGACTCTCTTTTAGTTTTTCTGTTTTTGGACGACGACGACATCTAAAGGTAAAAGTTAAGAAGAACGATAAGTATATCATGGCTCACAGATGCAGATAAAATGAATAGGAATTCTTCAGAAATTTTGAAATTCATCGAAATGACCTCTAAAAAGTACCTACCATTGTTAATACTTTTTTTTACTTAAAGTGTAAGAATATGGGTTATTCATAAGGAAACCCCATTCCTGTTGAAAAAGTTAGAGCAAATTATTTAAAATTAATAATGATTCGTAGCGCTCTTTCAAAATCTGTGTAAAAATTAAAATTTTCATAAACTCCCCCGGTTGGTAACCTATAATTTTGTAAGAAAATTATATTTTGTGCTAAAGAATTTTGAAAGAATTGAAAATAAATTTTGAATTTTCAAACATTCTGTACTTATTTTCAAAACGAATCATCGCGACAAAATTAGTTTAAAAATATGCCCACTTTTTTTATCTAATTAGAAAACACCCTGTACAACATTTCATTCGTTCATAAATCTAGTTAAGATGGTACTTACCACAGTTCTGATTTAAATATTTAAACGATACTCAACAGCAACTACTTGTCACTAATTTCCAATATTAACTTGCACTTGATTGTGTTTATGACCAGTCTTATTGTATGTTGATTCAAAATTAAATGAACATTTTGAAATGAAAATAGTTTATATATAGTGGTGAAGTAGCAAAAAAATCCGATGCCGCATCCTTTTAACTCTGTCGAAACAATCCATTTCTTATCTATAAAGAAAACCGCTAAAATAAAGTTTCTTCTGACCATTGACCTGCGAGCCGCGTGCCGACTGTGATATATATAGCCTTTACAAGTAAGTTGGCACGGCGAAAAAAAAATTTAAAGAAGGCCGCAGCGGCGAAACCTTTGAAAAAAAGCCGCCCGGCGAACAGCAGCACGTTTTTTTTAAAGGTTTCGCCGCTGGTACCTCCTTTAAACATTTTTTCGCCGTTCCAACTGACATAAATAAGCCGCCGCGCCGCACACAGGAACCAAACATACTTAGTCGTGTCAAAAATATGGCCCTTGGTTTTTTTTATAGAAATTTCAATTTTTTATGCTGCATTGCCGGCTCTGCCATGAATTTTGCTCTCAAATGAAGAATGTGTGTAGATGAGAGTAGGAGAAGATACTAATGGACAATAGACCAACACACAACACAACTGAGCACTAACGTTTCATTTTTCTTCTTTAAAAAAATAGCCGATTGTTATAACTGAATGCGGCCTGCGGCCGCCTCGCGGCCGCCCCTTAGTTTGGCAGCCCACCACACACCTGCTAGGATCGGCCCTGCAGTGACCGGCAGAAAGTACTCATCATATGGGAATTTTTTTCATTAATAAATTTTGACAGATATCGATACGTGCAATCGCTTGTGCATCAAAAGAAAACCTCAAAAGAGATTGTACAGTGCCGTTCATCTTTCCGTGTTTGGCGAGAAATTTCAAAATTATGTCTCAAAACACACTTATTTGAAAAAATATCGAAAAATGTTACTCGGAAAAGTTGTTCAGAACGACATTTTATAGCTATGTACATGTTTTGAAAAAAATATGAGATAAAAATTTAAATAAATTTTTTACCATAAAAAAATTTCATATTTAAAAAATACATTTTTGACAAAGAAACTCATTAGTGAAGCCAAGAGTAATATTTCAAATACCATTTTGTAAAGATTTGCAAGATATTTCTATTTCTGTGTTCAGCAGCTTCATAAGAGGTCACTGAAATATCTCTAGGACATTATAATCCCGACACTGTTTATTATTTATAAAGGTCCTTGTATCTACACAATTTTAATTTGAATTTTTTATTCGAACAAAAAATAAATTGATTCTTGGCAAATTGTTGGAATCATACATACCTTCAATATTATCATTGTTGATGCGTGCATCGACAGATTTCCTCATGATCGAAGATGCCATGAATAATGCTAATATGTTATATAGAGTTGTCAAACGATTTAGTAGTGTTCTTATTTATCCAGGTATTTTTATCGTCTTTCTTGTATAGTTTTTTTCATTGTAAAAGTTATTTCACATTTTGTTGTGCGTTAACAATAATTAGAGATGCCCCAGAAAGCTAAGTTTGCAAGAAAAAATTGAGCTCGTCTTAATATGTGGCGAGCGTTTTCATAATTCCAGAGAAGCAGCAGATATATTCAATGCTAGATATCTAAATAAGAATATCCATGAATCTACTGTGTTGCGTGTTTTGAACAAATGTAAAGCTATAGGCAGTGTAGAAAATCATTACAAAATTCCACATAGTAAGCCTGTCACTAATGAAGAAGGTACCTTTGATGTTTTGTTATCGGTCACAGAAAATCCACAGATGGCACTATCGGAGAGGAAGGAACAAACTGGTATATCTGAAAAAACCATAAGAGACAACCTAAAGATTAACTCGTCCGCCATCCTGGAGCTGCCATCTTCAATTTATGAATTCTGACAAAAAAAAAAAATTAAAAACCTATTTAAATTTTAAAAAATTAATAAGACCGTAAATCCAATTTCAATAAATCGGACCATAATCACAGAGATCGTCCGCCATGTTAGAGCCGCCATTTTGATTTTATGAATTTTGACAAAAATTCATAATCTTCGACCGCGAAAACCCCCACACACCAATTTTGAATCGTATCGGACCATAATTACAAAACTCGTCCGCCATCTTGGAGCCGCCATCCTGAATTGGTGAATTTTGAGTAAAAATAATCTCCGACCCCGAAAATCCCCACATACCAATTTTGAATAGAATCGGAAAAATGTAACTTGCAAGATGTGATTACAGTCAGACAAACAGACACCGGTACAGGTGAAACTAAATGAAAGCTTGTGAAAATCGACCTCTCTTGATGGAAAATGAATGGTCTCGTGTTGAATATATCTAACAATCCATTATTTATTTGGAGATTAGGAGTACAGCAAAATTCCGGTATGAGATTCTAATAGTTAAAGAGCCGCGGGTCTAAAACCGCGATGGGAAGCTATACGTCTTCCGTTTGGTGAGATGGAAGTCCATCCCTCGAAAACCCCAAATTCCACATATTTTTGAAATCGGGCAGAGCCCACTCCAGTACGAAGGGAAAATGTCTTTTGACTTTTTCGACGATTTCTATATGTCTTTCGTTATAATAATTTTGTTTAGAAAGTGACTAGAGAATATAGCGGAAGACTATTTGGTTGAGGAGCACTACTCGAAACCTAACCTAAATTTTGGGCCCCAAAATTGATCATCACAAAAATTCGATGTCTTCTATATACTTAATTTTGTGTTCCTTCACTTTGTTATGGTCTTTATATCGGAAAAATCCGAGTGGAAGACTTTTTTAGTAGGATTCGGCTCAGGGTTGACCAAATAAACAAATTGAAAAATTCGCGGGAGCGGCTAAGTTGAAAAATATAAAACTGCACTTCAGGGGCCAGAAAACCTAATTTCCAAAGGAAAGATTGGCCAACTTTTCATCCCTTCCCACCCCTTTGAATTTTCTCTATTTTCTATGTTTATTCCTGGTAATCTTTTTCGTTTGAAAATTTTTCTCATCGATAATTCAGTGTATAAAGTTTGGTAAACTTACCTACACTAGTAGTTAATGATAATAGGAATACATTTCAACCCCTATATAAGGGCTGTTCGCCCCCGCCGGCTCAAATAATCTATTTAAGCGAGGAAGAGCACATAAATGAACTTTGGCGTTAGGCTCGGTAATTGTTTATAACTTTATTTATTTATTTTTTGGTGAGAATTGTTTATAACTTTATTTATTTATAAACCGTTCACGAGCCTAACGCCAAATAATTCATTTAGTGGCATTCATTCATCTCCCTAAGTTCATTTATGTCCCCTCGCTCAAATATGATCAAACGAAAAAGATTACCAGGAATAAACAGAGAAAATAGAGGAAATTCAAAGGTGGGAAGGGGTGAAAAGTTGACCAAAAATCTTTCCTTTGGAAATTGGGTATTCTGGCACCTGGAGAAGCTCCATGCGAAATTTGGAAGCTTAAGATTGAACCCAAGTACAGTTTTCGATTTTCAACTTAGCCGCTTCCGCGAGTATTTCAATTTGTTTATTTGGTTAACCCTGAGGCCGGGCCCTACTAAGAATGTCTTCCACTCGGATTTTCCCGATGTAAAGACCACAGCATAGTGAAGGAACACAAAACTAAACATATAGGAGACGTCGAATTTTTGCGATGATGGATTTTGTAGTCCAAAATTTTCAAAAATAGGTTTCGAGTAGTGTGTTCCAACCAAATTGTCTTCCGCTTTGTCAGATGATTACTAGTCACTTTCTAAACAAAATTATCATAACGGAAGACATATAGAAATCGTCGAAAAAGTCGATAGTCGACCACCTCACCAAACGGAAGACGTATGAGGGTTATCGCGTCTCAGAACCCGCGGCTCTCTAACTATAATGTATTTGTTTGGAGAAAACTTTTTTTTTTCTCCAAAAATGTTAATGCCCTAGATTATCTCATTGCGTTTTGTTAATTTTTTTCTATTTTGGTGGATTTCGTGATAGATTGGTTCCAATATATTTCAACTTTGGTAGAATTAATTCTCACTCCACCCCAACTTGAGCAACCATGATGCAAAAATTTGGTGGAATGAGTCCTTATACTCCTTATTACTTTCTGCCATTCTTAACCGTGAAGATTCGATAGTTGTGGCGTAAGAATATTCCATTCCACCAATGTTGAAAATCGCAAAAGAAAAATAACGACACATTATAAAATGTTCAAGACTGTGATAAAAGAATGAGTATCCAATCCAGTCGAGATTTGTGGGAAATAAAGATTCCTTCTACATTTGTTGACATGGTTTAGGAAGAAATGAGGTCTACACCAAAGTCGAAAATCAGGAGAGAAGTATAGGGAGTCACAACAAGAGTCGCAAGTTGAAAATAACGTCACACATCACACCAAAATTGTGGAAAAATAATGTCTACTCACTCTACCAATGTCGAAAACTGTGAGAAAATTATGGAGACTCATTCCACCACGGTTGATGTGGTTGAGGGCGAGATGAGATTAATTCAACCCATGTACAAAATCATGACGATAGTACAGGGACTAAGCCATTCATGTCAAGAGTCGCGAGAATTTTTTTTAAAAGAGTTATACACATTACATTATGGTTAACGAAATAAGAGGCGTAGTGTGGATTCATTTAACCGTTTGTTGTCTATGTGTTTATAAATTTCGCTTGTGAGAGCAGCTATCGCGTCGTTTGTTGATAGACCTTGCCTGAATCCGTATTGCTTGCTAGATATCAGATTATACTTGTCAATAAATGTCATTAGTCTAGATTTGAGTATTTTCTCGAATATTTTATTGAAACTTGTTAACAGCGAGATCGATCTGTAATTGTTGACTATTCCAGGGTCTCCTTTTTTCAGAATAGGTGTGACTATAGACTTCTTGAACGCATTCGGACATTGGCATTTTTGAAATATGTTATTTATAAGAGAAGTTAATAGGGGTGTTATTTTTTCTGATATTTCCTTGAGATGTTCAGCTCTGATACCGCCAAATCCAGGAGTTTTTCTGTATTTAAGTGAATGAATTATGTCAAAAATTTCTTTTTTATTAAGTGGGCTAAGAAAAAATGTGTTCGCGTTGTTAGTTTGTTCGGGGATTTCAATAGGAGGTTTGGTTATTTTCTCAGCACAATTTTTTCCTATATTCGCAAAGAATGTATTGAATAGGTTTGCCTTTATTTCATCATTGTTTGTTTTTGTTCCATCTTCACATATTATTTATTTTATTGAAATATCTTTCTCAACAGCGTTAATTCCATTCACAATGTTCCATAGTTGTTTAGAGCTATTTTTACTATTTTCAATTTCATTTCGGTAATATTTCTGTTTAGTAATTTTTGTCAGTCTGTTTGTGTAGGCTCTGTAATCGAAGTATATTTTCTTTTTTATCATGTTTTCGAGATCATTCTTGTACTCATGATATAATGAGTTTTTATGATTTATTGATATTACAAGCTCCTCAGTGATCCATTTCTTCCTTTTGTGGGGAGTTTTTCGTAATTTTACCGCCTTTGTATTGTGTTTTATCATGCTACTGATTGTTTCTATCAAGTAATTCGCCTGTTCATCTGTATTTTCTAGGCTATAGTATAATGACCAGTCATGTTTTCTCATGCTTCGCCTAAGAGTTTCGTAATTAACATAATTTTTTGTTTTACTATTTTCCGTTAATCGTATTTCTTGTTCGAATGGAATTTCTAGTATGGTGCATTTGTGATCTGTTATATTTGTTTCAAAAATTGCCCTACCTAGCAACTACAGACCTATCGCACTGCTATCTATTATTTCAAAGGTCATGGAAAAAGCCATCAACATCGAGCTCATGAAATATCTGGAAGACTCAGGAATTGTCAACGATAGGCAATATGGCTTCCGCCATCAGAGATCAACTGGTGACCTGCTCGCTTACGTCTCACATATATGGCAGCTATCTATTGAAAAGTATGGAGAAACTTTAGCTGTGGCATAAGATATCTCCAAGGCGTTCGCTCGAGTTTGGCACCAGGGACTCCTCGCCAAGCTTCCGTCTCTCCATGTAGTGGTCGATGGAGTTTCATCTGACACTCTACTCATAAATGCTGGTGTTCCGCAAGGATCCATTCTCGCACCAACACTATTTCTACTTCACATCAACGACCTGTTGAAGGCAACTTCATGTCCAGTACACAGCTTTGCCGATGATAGTACCCTCCATACCGCTTTCTCTTCCAGGGCCCCTATATCAGCCCGTGAAACCAGAAATGAACGAGGAAGAAATGTTAATACTATAAATATGGACTTAGCAACAATTCTCGAATGGGGATCTAATAACTTGGTAGAATTCAATGCAAACAAAACACAAGCATGTCTTTTCTCTAGAAAAGCCGATCTCACTGTGCCTAACATAACTTTGTCAGGAGTAACCATACCACTGAAGCCATCCATATCGATGCTTGGTATTACTATCAGCAATAACCTTTCCTGGGAAAATCACGTGAGGTCCATTGCCAAAAGTGCATCCCAAAAACTTGGTTTTCTGTTTCGTGCCAAGAGCTATTTCACCCCCAGTCAGCTGCTTATGATCTATAAGGCACAGATCCGACCTGTCCTGGAATACTGTTCCCATATTTGGAGTGCGGCACCTAAACATATCCTGAGGCTATTGGATTCTGTCCAAAAGGGCAATTCGTCTCGTCGGTGATGCCCGCTTACAAACTCGCTCACTTGTCTGGAACACCGTAGAAAAGTTGGCGATTTGTCTCTATTTTATAGATATTTTCATGGGCGATGCTCTTCTGAAATATCAACAATCGTTCCTGCTTTGGCAGTCTCTTCGAGATTAACCCGTCAAGTTCAGTCATCACACCCCTTCGTGGTCACTTTGGAGACCTGCAGAACATCACTTTCCAAAGACTCGTTCATCCAACGAACAGCGAGGCTTTGGAACTCATTGCCTAGGAGGTGTTCCCCGAGGCATACAACCTTCAGAAATTTAAGAAGAACACCAACTCCTACCTTCTTTCCCTAGGTTCCCACGATGTTCTCTGAATATTACAGGATATCCCTTTTCGTGGGAACCAGAACATAAAAAAAAAAAAAAAAAAAATCATGTATATATTTTCGAGCTCTTAGGAATATATGATCAATGCATGTTCTCGATTCGCCCTGTACCCTCGTACATTTCTTAATCATGGAAATGAAATTATTCTCACTCATATTGGAGACCCATTCCATCAATGTTGGAAATTGTGAATAAGACCACACGACACATTGACAATCACAAGGAAAGAATGAGATTCCATTCCACCAAGGAAAAAAATTGGGAAAATACGCAACACTCATCTCACCAAGGTTAACGATATTGAAGACGGAATGGAATGAGGATTAAATCCGAAATTTGGGAGCTAAAAATGTAACTCATTCCACCAATGTCAAATATTCCGCGAATAGATTAGGAATAATTTCACTATAGTTAACGAAGTTGAAAATGAGAATTCATTCCACCAATCTTGGAATATATCAATATCCAAGAAAACCGAAAAAAAATAAAGATATATTCCACCAATGTCGAAAAGAATGATAAAGCATTCCACCAGTGCCGAAAACAATGATAAGTCATTCTACCGATGACAAAAATAGTGGACAAATAATAGATGAAAGAAAAAGCCATATGAAGGCAGAGAAAATAAGAAATGAAATGCATAAAGCACACAAAGTCGTCTTCACAACAGGTTCAATATAAATTGAAACACAATTGGTAGACCGCCAAGCGGAAAACAACTACTTTCCTAGCAAATACCACGCAGAACGTTGAATGATATTCACCTGACAATCCATGCAAACTTCCATATAAATGGATATTGTTCGCAAATGTTTCTTCCTGATAAGCTCGATATGTTTAAATTCATGTCGTGTCCGCCTAACAATCCGCATACCAGTTTCAGGCTTTGGCCCTCATCAGTACGGAGTAGTCACCAGCCAGAGATCCGGACAGCTCTGGCCGAAGCGAGACACAACATAAATAAAATCATCATCGAGCTTAAAACATCTTTAGGTGCGTCGGAAAAGATAACTTTTAACCGGCGGCACCTAGTGACAGAAAGAAACACTCCATACATTTCTCCTACCTCGATAGGATTCTAAATAAAAGATTCCTTCTCAGTAGGAGTGGCTCAATTGCCCGACTGGCATATTTAATGAAAGAAAAAGCCATATGAAGGGAGAAATTAATTTCTCAATCCTCGAAAACTTCCATATGAATGGATATTGTTTGCAAATGTTTCTTTCTGATGAACTAAATTATGTTTAAATTCGACGACATGAATTTAAACATAATCGAGCTTAGCAGAAAAAAACATTTGCGAACAATTTCAATTTATATTGAACTTTTTGTGAAGACGACTTTGTGTGCTTTATGCATTTCATTTCTTAAATAATAGATTCAATCCAACCACGGTTAATGAGATTAATAATCGAATGAGAATTCCCTCCACCAGTGTGTGTTGAAATTTATGTGAAAAGATGGAAACTCATTCTACCAATGTTGAAAATCGCAAGTGAAGGACACATACAGTGCCGCCTCAAGGTAAAATATTCACCCGGACCAGAGGATAATTTGGCGGCCCCCCATTAAAACCAGTAATCTTCACGATGGAGATCGATAGATTAGAAAAAAAATAACTTTTTCCTTGCAGTCGCTTGTTTTTCTATTTTTGGTGCAATGTGACCGTACTTAATACTACGTAATAATCGTTGTAATGAGAAAATAATTATTTATGTTTGAACTTTTGGTGGCCCCTAGACGCGACGCCCTGGGCAGTCGCCCGGGTCTAAAGCCGCCCCTGGACACACCATTCTCACCACGGTCGCTAAAGGGAGTACGGAATCAAAGTGAATTAGACACGAAGAGAAAAAAGAATTGATGCCAATTATACCAAAATCGGAAATTATGGGGAAATAATAAGTATTCATTCAGCAGAGTCTAGAATCGCTTCAAAATAACGAGGACTCATTCATTCCTACAATTTCGAAAATATATTCACTCAAGTGGAAAAATGTGAGGAATTATCAATGATTCCAGTTTTCTTGTCGAGAGAAGGGAGACTGACGACTTTTTGAACGCCCTGTATATTATGTCTCAGTTGTGTCGAATAAAATTATATCGCATAAAAAATTTAGCCAACCAACGGAACAATGATGAATCGTGTTCTACAGTGTGGATTAAAAATATTTAATAAATTATTTAATTGATCAGTCTGTAGGTAAGTCTGAAGATTACTTAAAAACAGTCAATTTTCAATTATCCAGGGAAAACGTCCTCATGTGCCAAAATTGCTAAAAAATAGTAACGTCGCTCAGATTGTCAGTGTCCATTATATTTGAATTTTATATAGGTATGGATAAAAACTTAAAAAAAAAATGGGATTATTTAATTAGTGCACGATTCTTGTTATTTGGTCAAAAAGGAACTGTTTTCTGAACGCCCTATATATCTTATACAAGTATTTTCGTTAAAGTTGAAGAGACACTGGTTTCTAAACAATCTTTCATAACACACATTAATAACGTTTTTTCCAGTTCCACAAACCAGTTTTCTTTCGTTACTCGGAACGACTATAATTCATGGAGTTTATGTCGACAATTTCTTCGCGATGTTTGTAAATGGCGAAAGCACCTGATCTGAATATATACATAATACGCTGGTGAACATCTTGAATACGAAAGGACGAATAAAAGTGGTGTCATCCCAGGTGGATAGCGTGAAAAATATTTTTCTATGCTTTCGGGATATCAGTGTATAGAATGTAACCGCTCGAAAATGATCTGAACGGTGAGATTTGACTTGAGAGCAGCGGTGATAAATAACACTTCATATTCACAACGAAATGATAAAATTTTTCGATTGTATGTTGTGGCTCTTCAAAAAGGTTTTAATTTTCGTACTGCGTTTCTAGGTTGGTGGAATTGGTGATTTGTTTCTCATATTTTTTCAAATTTGGTGGAATAAATTTGATCACCGTGTTGAGATGAGTCATTATTATATTTTTCTCATAATTATCGGCACTGCTGGGATTTTTTCAGCCGTCAGTTGTGTATTGACTGTGGTGAAATTATGTAGAGCGATTTTCTAGTGTCGGAAATAATATCTATTATCCCTAGAATCGTTACTTTATTTATGACGCCAAGACACTTTTTCAAACTATTTTGAAACTCAACGATTACCCTCTGGCGCCAGATTTTTTTTTGGTTTATTCCACTTACCAGGGGTAGCAACAGATGGAGATACGGAATGTCCAGGGGTCTGGTTTCTTGACATATTTGAAATTTCCAAAGGTCTGTAGGCTTTAATTACAGCCCTTGGGACTGGACTCCGGTTGCACAAACAGTCAGACAGACTTGTCTTTATCTTAACTTAAACACTGGTCTGATCCTATAGTGTATAGGCTTGAGAAGGAAAAGGTACTTTCCATAGAAGTAGACAAATGTAACCACAATATAACAATTTTATTTAAACTTTAACTAAGGCAATTTTCACAATTTGAATTTAGTACACAAGATTATGAGAACTTCAACAATATATTTTATGCAATAAATTGAACAATTCAACGGAAATTGATCAGTTTATAATTTCCAATAATGGACATAAACTATAACATCTTTCAAAATATAATTACCAAAATCTTCGGGAGATATCTCACTGTATTTTACTTTGTCACCCAAGAGACCGGTTTTCCTATTTTTTACAGTATAAGTTCAGAAAGGGATTTTCCTGGTGTGCGTGGAAATTAAATTCGCCCACCTTAATTTGCCCACCCTTTGTCCAAGCCCAAACTATGGTGTTTTCACACTCCTGATCTACCCCTAGCTAAGTACCAACTTAGCAGGAAGCAGTTATATGGCTAGGATTCTGCGTACGAGACATCAACGTGTATTACTTACTAGATTCATAATTACTTTAATATAGAATATTCGAATATATTATAAAACCACCTTCAGGAACTTTATCCTAAAAACGGGACTCAGTAAGTATCTTGAAAAATTGTAACTTGAGATCTAATTCTCGACACGTGAGGAAAGAGAGCGATCCTAATTAAATCTCGGCTTTTATATCCACCTGATTTAAAAAAAAATATCTGACAAAAACCGTATAAAGAAAAACCCTCTTTTTGCCTGATTCACATAAGAACTGGATCAAAAAGTAGCTTATCTTTTTGTCCCCTTATGAAAAAGCATACTACATTTTTACTAATATGAATCTACCTTGTTCTACTCTCATAGTAAAACAGGCAGAAAAGTATTTTAGTATTTCTGTACAGTGCAAAAAGGCATTAGAACTTTATTTCGCTCGGTTTTGTGATCGATCTAGTAGCTTTGTTTGTTTACACTTATTTTCTAAACATGCGTTATTTTGTTGCCAGACCATTATTAATGTTAAACCCCCCAAATAGGCAGGGACGTACCAAAGTTACTTCAAACTTTTGGTTAGCCGTTCTTAGTAACGGAGCTTGGAAAAAATGCTCCGTTACAATGAGTCTCTATAGATTTCTCATAATTGTTAACATTGGTAGAATGAATATGCATTCCGATCTCACCATGGTGGAATGAATCTTCATCATGAAGATTCATAACTGATGCATGAAAATGTAACTCATTCCAATTAAATTTTAAAAAATTGGCCAAAAAATAAACATATTTATTAATATTAGATCAAAAAAATAATTAACAAG